>JAVRFV010002433.1:0-24990 GCA_032716605.1 Paralithodes platypus | reverse complement strand
CTGTCATATTTTCTTCCACAGAATACTTTGGCATGGATGAGGCGGGACAGAGAGAACACCGTATACAGCAAAATGAGGCCGAGATGTTGCCAATGGAGGATGCGCGTAGCCTAGAAACTAATGATGCTATTGAAATTCTCATAAACAATGCTGCATCATTAATCCACGATGGCCGTGCACCAGCAAGCCAACATATGAAGAAAGAATAAGTCAACCTGAGAGATGCACTGATTGTGAGACTGTTCGTTCGCTGCCTACGAAGAAATCAGGAGTTTACGAATTTACAATCAGTGCCTACGAGGGAAGCACAACCGGCGTCGAATATGGTAGAGTAGCACGACACAAAACAGGGGCCAAAGACCCCTGCATCTTCTACTTAGGCAATACAGAGATAGCTGCTCTTGAGGCGTACATGAAATATTATCGCCCAGTAGTTGCCACAAGGGTAAGGCCAAAATGTAAGATGTTTGTGAATCGGGAGGGCAACAACACCGACGGCCAATGTTGCTCTCACCTTTCAGTAGAAAATGTAGGGAAAATCATTGCCAAGATGGGACTGAGGGCAGGCATTGTTGGGGAGTGGGCAGCCGGAAGCTACGACATGAACAGATCACAGCTGCCCTCAGAGATGAGGATATACACCTGCCAACAGACAAGCCCTTGCAACCGTGGCCTGCCACAGCATGATAACATCCAGAAAAAAACTACGACTTCACCAATCACAGGACTACTGGAGAACGAGTTGTAAACATTCGAAAGGATCTACGTTGTGATGCAGCATCAGGGTAGGCGTTGATGAGGCATACAAGAAAGTTACAATTTTATTATTTTTGTGGCAAAATGTACAAATCTATATATGTCTATTGCCTGACGCCGCAATCTCCGAAGGGGTGGCCACCCACGAACCGCCCCCACGCACCTCTATCCCCAGTCAGTCGACGCCCCTCCCCCAAACCAGCACCGCCTTCGTTCATATACTTCCTCACTCCATCCTTCCACCTAGCTCTCGTACACCCTCTTAGTCATTCTCTCGCTTTCTGACAACAATTGCGACAACGAAGCTGAACATGACGACATCGAGGACGAGCTTATAGATATAGAGCCCACCCACAGTGTCGCTCCGTCGCCACCCACGCCAACCCTGTGGTGCCGGCGCCAGACACGGATGACCCCACACCTCCTCGTCCTACCACTCCGTCTTCACCACGTACCACCAGGAGTACTTTGGCGTCATTACGACGTGACTTCTCTTTTAGGGGCAGGGAGGAGCGACAGGAAAGGCAGGCAGTCACGGCTGCCATACAACCCTTCACCCACCCAAAGAAGGCAGGACTACCACGGCAACGTAGAAGGCCTCCCTCCAATTACGACAGTACCGACGATGAAGAGAGTGTGGATGACCTGCCACCCTCCACACCTGCGCGTATCGGTGGACCGCATGCACCTGCCCGATCTGTCACACCTTCCGCGCCTGCCACACCTGCCGCAACTCTCAGGGGCACTACCCGATCACCTGACGAAGCTGCAAGAAGTCTGTGTGGGTGTGGTCATCACCAGCTCAAGACCTGCATGGTATGCAACTCTTGAAGGTAAGAAACTACATATTTTGTATTCATTTTTATTGGGTTGCTAAGTATCAAAGTAAATTAATATTACAAAATAAGGGTCATAATTGTCAACAAAATCTCATTGAAAAGTCGGCCCTCTAACTCCCATTCATTATCACTTATCGGAACTGTATCATCCGCAAACAGCAGTATAGGTAGCTTCCACTCAATTCCCTCCCTTGACATTATTTCTTTCAAGACTCCATCCATATATACAGTAAACAATCACGGGGCCATCACACACCCCTGTTTCAAACCAACATTCAGGTCAAAGAACTCGCTCTGCTCACTCTCCACACGTACTGCCGCCTTTGCACCCTCGTACATGCTCTTCACTGCTTCCAGCCACTTGCCATCTACTCCGTATATGCTATAAGTACTTTCCACAAACCTTCTCTATCCACTCTGTCATAGGCCTTCTCCAAGTCCATAAAGGAAACATACACCTTTTGTTTCTTCGCCAGATATTTCTCCACTACACAATTCAGGGTAAAAATCTGATCTACACATCCTCCTCCCTTCCGAAAACCTCCCTGCTCGTCGCCTATCCATTTCTCCATTCTCACTCTCTCTCTCAATCACTACCCTACTGTATACCTTCCCTACTACGCTTAGAAGACATATTCCTTGGCGGTTACCACACACTCCTCTTTCCCCTTTGCCCTTATATAGGGGGACTATTATGCCAGTCTTCCTGTCATCGGGTGCACTTCCCTTCTCCCATGCTAGTTTGCACATTTTCCATACCCCTTCGATCACTATCTCACCACCATAACTCAACATTTCTCCACACACTCCATCTGTTCCTGGTGCTTTCCCCAACTTCACTCTTGGCATGGCTTCCCACACTTCTGATCTCCTGATCCCCACCATCCCCTCTCCTACTTCTCTGCTTCTCCCTTCCATACCATATCCAACTATGTTTGCTGGCTCTTCATTCCTTACATTTAGCAACTCATTGAAGTACTCCCTCCATCTTTCGACTCTCTCTTGCTTCTCGGCTAGCATTCTCCCATTCTTATCTTTCACACCCTTACTGTTTCCCCCTGCTACCTTCCCTAACTTTCTTGACTTCTTTCCTGAACAGTTTCTTAATCTCCCTCCATTTTACACTCCGATTCCTTCCAAATTCCTCATCTACTCTCCTCTTACTTTCCTTCACCACCCTCTTACTCTCCACATATCTGGCTCATTGCTGTCTCTCGAAATCTTCATTCCCTCTACTACCCAACCACTCTCTATATGCTTGCTTCTTTTCTTCCACAGCTATCTTTACTTCTGCTGTCCACCATGCTGTACCTTTCACTCCCCTCCCTCTTCTCCTCACTCCACACCCCTCCTCACATGCTGCACAGATCTCATCCCTAAGCACCTTGCTCATCTCCTCCACTTCCTCCATAACTTCCAGGTCGAACCCACCTAGTCGTCTTTCTACTGCTCTCCTGTACTCTTCCCTGATGTCCTCCTCCTGTAACCTCTCCACCCTCTTCACCATTCCACCTTCCTCTCGCCTCCCTCCAGCTCCCCTCACCCACTTGTTTTATATCCTAACCTTAGCTACTACTATATAATGATCCGACAGACCCCCTCCAATACCCCTATACGGCCTAGCCTCCATCACAGATTTCTTCATTCGTGCATCGACACATGCATAATCAATCAATGACTTTCTTTCCACCACTGTCTTATCCTTCTTGAATTTGAAAATAATTTTTGCTTTTTGTTTGTGTATTTAGGGAATTATTGTGTACTAATAAATAAATCATGCTACAATTAACTTTATATATGCATTAAAACAAAAAATTATGTATATTTTTTTGCCCACACTTTTCAGGTGACAGTCAACTAATGTACCCTTGGATGATGGGACTCGGTCAGTTCCAGGACTGTGGATCTCGGTCATGGATGAGCAAGGGCCTTCTTCGCCAGTTACACCAACCATCATAAAAGTGCAGGATCACAATCGAATATTGAGGTGAACCAAGCAGCCCTGGAGGGGTCAATCAGTGAAGCATCGACAAGTTCCATCGTCAAGAAGAAGTTAAAAATTGATAGATCATGTATCTAAGTAACATTTTAAAAATGCAATCTATCTATCTCTCTTTAGGCTGACGCCACGATCCCCGAAGTGGTGGCCACTTCCATACTGACCACCCTATTTCTTGTTACTGCTTTCAGCATTCCTATAACCCTCTTCCCCTGTTATACCCTCTTCCGCACTTCTTCATCCATAGTCCCATCTTTACTCAACACACTGCCCAGATACTTAAAAGAGTTGACGATCTCCATAGCCTGACCGTTCAGCTTCACCTCACACTCTGTGACTTCACCCCTTTCGAAGACCATAACCTTGCTCTTCCCCGCATTTACCTTCAAATTCCATTTTGCACACACTGTTCCAAACTCATTTACCGGACCCTGCAACTCCCATTCATTATCACTCATCAGAACTGTATAATCCGCAATCAGCAGTATAGGTAGCTTCCACTCAATTCGAGCTTATAGATATAGAGCCCACCCACAGTGTCGCTCCGTCGCCAGCCACGCCAACCCTGTGGTGCCGGCGCCAGACACGGATGCCCCCACACCTCCTCGTGCTACCACACCTCCTCGTGCTAGCACTCCGTCTTCACCACGTACCACCAGCAGTACTTTGGCGTCATTACGACGTGACTTCTCTTTTAGGGGCAGGGAGGAGCGACAGGAAAGGCAGGCAGTCACGGCTGCCATACAACCCTTCACCCACCCAAAGAAGGCAGGACTACCATGGCAACGTAGAAGGCCTCCCTCCAATTACGACAGTACCGACGATGAAGAGAGTGTGGATGACCTGCCACCCTCCACACCTGCGCGTATCGGTGGACCGCACGCACCTGCCCGACCTGTCACACCTTCGCACCTGCCACACCTGCCGCAACTCTCAGGGGCACTACCCGATCACCTGACGAAGCTGCAAGAAGTCTGTGTGGGTGTGGTCATCACCAGCTCAAGACCTGCATGGTATGCAACTCTTGAAGGTAAGAAACTACATATTTTGTATTCATTTTTATTGGGTTGCTAAGTATCAAAGTAAATTAATATTACAAAATAAGGGTCATAATTGTCAACAAAATCTCATTGAAAAGTCGGCCCTCTAACTCCCATTCATTATCACTTATCGGAACTGTATCATCCACAAACAGCAGTATAGGTAGCTTCCACTCAATTCCCTCCCTTGACATTATTTCTTTCAAGACTCCATCCATATATACAGTAAACAATCACGGGGCCATCACACACCCCTGTTTCAAACCAACATTCAGGTAAAAAAACTCGCTCTGCTCACTCTCCACACGTACTGCCGCCTTTGCACCCTCGTACATGCTCTTCACTGCTTTCAGCCACTTGCCATCTACTCCGTATATGCTATAAGTACTTTCCACAAACCTTCTCTATCCACTCTGTCATAGGCCTTCTCCAAGTCCATCCTACTACGCTTAGAAGACATATTCCTCGGCGGTTACCACACACTCCTCTTTCCCCTTTGCCCTTATATAGCGGGACTGTTATGCCAGTCTTCCCGTCATCGGGTGCACTCCCATGCTAGTTTGCACAAAACTTAAATTTTCATGTTGTTCACGGTCAGGCGCAAAAGGTATTTACAGGCCTAGATGATAATAGATCGATTTTTGCGGTATTTAGTGATATCGAGTCAGAGATCGCCGCTCGAATGGTCACAGATGACAGGTAAAATCGATATATTTCGCTCTAAATTTGATAAGGGTAGAACTCCAGCCGGTAATTTATTAGCTTGTGACGAGTTGCTAGAATGCACGATTTATCAAACCTTCAAAGACGAGTTTTTGGAGAAATTTGCACGAAACTCAAGAGGTGACTTTGCTCTGATTCATGATTTTGCTAACTCAATCCAACATATAAATAAGGGCAAATCTGTTGATACTCTATTGGCAGATTGTTCCGTAATGGCGAACACAATGAGCAACGGTTTAAAAGGTAACTCTTGGTTTACAGATAACAAAATTTTGTTGAAACAGTTTAGTAAGCTCCTCTCATATACCCTGTTGGTTTCAGCGTTGCCAGAAAATGTACAGCCTATTGCTCGTAGAGTTGAATTTGCTCCAACTGACAGTTTGACTAAATTCACGAAGTCTCTGCAACAGGCTTGTGACAATGGCGGCATCACTACAAATCAAATACAATTCACTGTTGCTCAAATAAAACCCACTAATGCTAAAAATGCTCCGGTTCCCAAACCTTCCCCACAAACAGCTCAGTTCTCCCGAACCTCCCCACAGACACCCTAGCTCCCTAAATCTAAACAATACTCTCTCACACCACTTACTCAGTATCCCTCTGGTTCCCGTCATGGAAATTACGCTTATGTGTCACGTTCGTACGTTCACGGAAACATTCCACATTCTCCCACTCATTTTCAGGCCAAACCTAATTCTCAAACTGGGAACACCGACTTGTGTTACTACTGTGGTTATGCAGGCCATAAGGTCTCTAATTGCCATATCAAACAGAAGGAAAGTCATGAATTTTCGACAGGACGTTCGCCATACTGTCGGAAGTGCAAAGAAAGGACACATTGGACCAGCCAATGTGAGGTAGTTGCGGCAGTCGTAGCGAACCACAAATCATTCAGACGCACTGCTAAACACTCGGGAAACATGGCGCGCGGCTCTCAACTCGCTATAACGTAAATATAAGTGTTCCACCCCCCCCCTCCCGCCAGTAGTGAAACCCAAATCCCTCAGAAAATTACGTGTTGGTGCCCTAATGCAATCTCCAGAGTTATGTGTTCTTAATTCTCAATGTAAGTAAAATGCCCACCAGAACGAGAAGCCGCCCACCACAGAATCCACGAGCGAACAATCACACAGAAACAACCCGAAAGAAAAGGTCCACAGAACGAAAGGACCAAAGCTGACCGAGCCAACCAATTTCCAGACAGGCCCAAGCCCGCAGGGCTAAGCAGCTCCAAACCACACATACCTACCCCTTCTAAACTGACGTCGGTTTTCCACACCTCACATACACTAACCCCTCGTGTCCTACACCTCTACCTACCATGATGACGGAACATAAATACACCTTAAAAGTTATACAACCCCATGCCTCTGTCCCCTAAGTTAATATATTAATATCAACATACCCTAACATACCTTGGCTTGCCAGACTAAGTTTCTGAAGTACCAATCCGGGCCCCCATAAATCTATGTATGTCGAAATCCTTAGGTTCAAGTATTAATCATCACATACCCTAAGGAATACCTTGTCTTGCCTGTCTAAGTTTCTGAAGACCAATCGCCCCCATAAATCTATGTATTCAATCCTTAGGTTAAGTATTAATATCAACATACCCTAAAATACCTTGTCTTGCTATACTAAGTTTCTGAAGACCAATCGCCCCATAAATCTATGTATTCAATCCTTAGGTTAGTTATCTGTATCCGCCGTTGTGTTCATATTTTCCATTTACTTTTCCACAATTGTTATACGTCTTCCAATCACCTCCTTCGTATCCACAGTCCACACTACTCCATTTTGCTTTGTGTCCTACACCTCTTACCCGCCCGACTCTACCTACATGATGATGAACAGGAATATACCTTCATATTAAAAACACCCATGCCCTGTCCCTAGGTTGAGCCAAAGCCAACCAATCAGACAGCCATATATCTATGTATGTTCTTCCATCCAAGAAGTAGGGGTTATAACCCCATGGCCAAATTAATAAGAGATTAAGAATACCCACGGGTACACCAGTGATCTAGAACCATTGCCCCCCGTAAGACCTAGACAGCCGTGACTACAGAATGTTTAGCCACCCTGCTATGACTTAAGGCTTGCCCCAACCAGAGCTTGTATACATAACCTTTTCTATGTCCCATTGCCATCATAGATCACGAAACAATAACGAAGTACCCCCTACGAAACCGCCGCTTTTCCTTGGTCTATATTTCATAGAAAACGCAGTTTCCCAGGGACAACTAGACGTACAAAAACTTGTGTCAACTAATAGTGTCCATAACCCCTCGTATTGACGAGTAATAATACACCATGTTTTTCCCTACTTTATCCACAGTCAAGCACACACCTACAGTTAACCTCCTTCTTCCCCACGGCCCCACACTCCCCATGATTCTATCTTTTTTTCCAGACTCATATACCACCCCATAGTTGCATCCCCCGGTAGCATTTGGCCAACGTACTTTCACTGTCCTTTCCAACTCCAAAAATCAACTGTAGCCTAATGCCACCTCCACGCCCGGAGACCTTAGGGTCAAATTTCCACGTAGCCCCCCCTGAACTCCCCCCCTCTCATTAACACCCCGCGCTCCTCGACTCTTGTCCGACCTAGCCTCTCCCTCATACCTCTTGAAGATCCTTGATTTTTCCGTTGCTAAAGCTCTCCAACCTTTTATATATATACTCCTATCCAGCCTACCTTTCCTTAGTAGGCCGGAACAACATTAGAACTTTACTAACCCCTTGCATGCCATCTATTCTCTTACAACCCATTCACAACCCTGCACCCCATGGTCGTCGGTGCGAGGCTAGCCGCCTCGCCAGTAACTAACTTCTATTGCCATACTTCCAGATAAATGTGGCAGAGTTAGCAACCCAGTCTCCACCACATCCAGCTAACCATACAATTAACAACCCATCGATTAAAACCAGCTAGCCAAGGCACCTTCGGTTTTGGTATTAAGGACAACCCACATCTGTCTCATAAACAGAGGGTTATTACAAACACTGGTGATATGGCAAGCCCCTAGCCACAGCTGCCGGACGACCATCCCAGAGAGAGGGCGCCCAGCTACCCCTTTTTACCCACCCGAGGAGGGAGACCCCCACCCCTGCGGAGGTATACCTGACCCCTGTTTTGACTCCCGGGTCATTGCCAGGTAGCACAGGAATTCTTCCGATCAATGAACTAACCATGCATGTCTAACCCCCTTACTAACCTCTCTTTACCCACAATAACCCATTCACCTTTCTTGCATACTCGGATACTCAAATTAGCACCTCAGCTATACCATAGAATGAAGACTGAACAATATAAGAGAGACGCCCCTATCACAGCTGTCCCAGTCCTCCCCGCAAAGTAGATCCAGTCTCCCTCCCCTCAATACTTCCAGTATAGCCAAAATAGTACCTCTTACTAAGGCTCAGTTATATTAAAATATGAAGGCTTCCTATAGCCATGTGCCACAACAGTAATCACCACCTTACCCATTCCCCATAGCTATTGAGAGCTCAAATAGTTCCATAAGCCTAGAGATGCCTATGGCCTACAGGGCCCCAAAACCGAGCCTATAAACCCAGCTCCAGCCCCCAGTAAAATCAGTTGAAAGTTAGACACCAACCAGTGGTCAACCCCCTGAAGTTAACCTCTAGCTCTGCCCTTGTGTTTGTTCCTGAGTTGAGAGATTCCAGAGCCGGCAAACTCCGTGGCAGAAGTTAAAAATAAAAGCATCTGTCCACCGTACAAGTATCGACGTGCACCTTATAACCTTCACACACACTAGTGGGTATATAAGCGTGTAGCCAGCATCGATCGCCAAGAGCTCCGACTTGAGAACTTCCTACATTTGGACCACCTGGACGGCCGAGGAACCAGTCGCTAGCCCCCAACATCACGGACGCAAGATAACCAGGACCAGACCAACAAAATACTATCCAAGATTCATTTTATTAGTACTAACGTGTTATAGTACTAATTCGAAATTCACTTATTAATCTTTCTATGAAGTGGCTATAACTTTGCCCAGTGTAATTCATAGTTAACCATTCCATTTGGGAAGTACTAAGCGTATCAGTGTTCATTAATTAACAGGCGACATTAACTCTCGTAATTACCTTTATCCAGATATTAAAACCCTAGTGATATCTAACGTTCGCCCACTGATTTGTGTTCTACGTATTTCTGCCATAAGAATATAAAACTTAGATCAGTACCCCCTTGAGGTTACTAGAATTCCCTTGTTCTAAAACATACGTGTGTCTAATTCTAGCTGTGAACTACTACCTGTGCACCAGACCTGCCAGTAAGAAATCTAATTAGTGAACTTGAATCCATAAGTACATTGAGGTCTTCCAGTATATAAACTTGTGAACTAAACCAGTGATCAGAAGAGTATTCCTGAACGTTGGAAGTGGGAGACTAGGCTCCATCCAGATCCACTAATGCTAGCAGTTCAGTTTTATTATTTGTCCTGTACGAGTATTCCTATTTTCCTATACTCCTTATTCACCTACTTAAATAAACGTGATCGTGTGTCGTGTTACCGTGTGTTTATTTTGTGTTCTCTATTCCTCATACCTTGTATTGTGCATGCAGCCTTATATACCCAGTCAGTTAGAGCCCACATCACCCAAGTTAATCCTGTAGAAAAACAGGGCATAACATTGGCGGCAGCGGTGGTTCTTGATTCGGATAAAAGGTTGCAGTACATTACAAGTTTGGAACAGCTAGAACACGATAACATCATGGCGCACCGTTCTCACATTCCCATCCCACATTATGATGGAGAAACTTACGAGATCGAAACGTTCATGGACATAGTGAAACCCGTACTTGACCTAGTTTATACCATGGATGCAAAAAAAAATAGCCGTGACATTAACGCACCTGGGAAAAGCCGTTTCCCTGGTTGCCTATCAAGTGCACCCTGCTCTCACCTGGGCCGAATTTCGCCCAATAGTGATAGAAGCCATTAAGCCTTCGTTGGGCGTTTTCGTGGCCCACACCCGCATCCAAGACACTAAATTCGAAGGCGATCTAGATGCCACATGAATAAGATTGCCCAACACATAAAAGTTTCTTTCCCCACATTGACCAGAATCCAACAAGAACAGCAGATTCTGGTCAACCTTGTATCTATATTGCCCTCAGCAGTAAAAGACCATTTCTGTGTGCACGATTTCGTCGGATACCAAAAAGATCTCATCACGATCCGACTTATTTTGGCCGTGCGCACAGAAGCACCCACCCAAATCGCTGTAATCAAGAGGCTTCCCAGGCACCCGCAACACCCCGACCACCAAAACTCCAAGAATGCCTACCCAGCCTCATCCTTCCACAACAGACCCACCTACCCTTCCGGCAAGCCCCAACCCAGTAGACCCCAGTTCCAACCTACCCAGCCACGCAGAATCTTCAACCGGAACAAAACCTACAACACCTACCAAAGTAAAAACGCTACCTTAGTAATTATCAACCCCTATGATTTCCCTGCCTGTAATGCTCAGTGTGCCTTCCATCAAATTCGTGACTCTGCCAAACCTCGCCCCTTTACTCCTCGCATTTCTGTAAATGAAGAGGAGTTGGGACAAGAGGAAGATATGGAGGAAAGACACACTGGGGAAATAGCCCCTATCATGACCTCAGAGGATACCGAGGAAACCCTGGAGGAGGTAGATCCCGACCCCCAGGATTTTTAAAGTCCCCCCCGCCCAAGATGGCCCCGGCGGGGGACGCCATAACTGACCGCACTGCCCCCATTTATTACATGGCCAATATCAAGGACATTCCTGTCCGCTTGTTAATCGACACGGGAGCTGCCAAGTCATGTTTTGTTCAAGTCTTATTATGATCAACACCACCGACTATTTGGCCCCTTGTTAACCACCAAAGCATAACTAATCTCAGCTGCTGATACTTACTTAAATCTCCTAGGAGACACTTTGCCCCTATCAGTAACTACTCCTGCCCCTCATGCTCGTTGTTATCACACGTTCACAGTATTCTCCTCCCACTGAAAACATTACGATGGTTTTCCTTGGACTTGACCCTCCTTCAAAAACTCCAGGCCCAGGTTGACTGCGGCCCAAAGGCTGATCTCATTCAAAAACAAATTCCAACCCAAAGCCTCTGACAAACCCACCACGCAGAAACCCATTCACAAAAAGAAAAAACACCTTCCCCCTCAACAAACCCTGAGTCAGGGTTACCAAGTTGCAGCTAGCACTAAGGTGACTCCTAAAAAAAAACCTTGCCCCGAGTTCTCTCAAACTATCACCCAATTCAGTAAAAAAATGCCTCAACAAACGAAAGAAGACAAGTCCAAGCAACTCCCTCTCGGTAATCCCCTCAATTCTCGTAACTCTGTCCAGGATAAATCCTCCCATGTTTTCAGGACAGACTCTGCGAGATGTAACCATAATTCTATCAAATGTTTATGTACACATGTTTCCAGAGAAAATGCTGACCGATGTACCCAACAATGTTTTCCCCATGCCCCCAGAAATGTTCAGCTATCCCACAACCAACAACAATTCCCTTGTGACAGTTTTCCGTCAGTAGCTCCCTTCCCCCCCCCCCCCCCCCACACGTCTGAACCAGAATTAAACACCCCTACTAACCCGTCCACTCAGGCTATGAATATTCCCACACAAACCCCTAAGGACCTAAGCCCTCCGACACCGAATAGACAAATCATTCCTCAACATACCCCCCAAACTAACCTCCACAAACCCCAAGCCCCCACTATCACACCCTCCTCCACCATGACACCGTCTTTCACTTCTGATAGTCAAGTACCTCCCCAACTTATCCAAGTACGAAAACCTCCACCCACAACCCCGACCACAACAGAAACTCTCCCGTCTAGCCCTGAGATACCTCCCCCAGGCACCACAGTAAGAAACCCCCCCCCCCCCACCCAAAACCAAGTACACACCCAAATACACCACACAATCTACCTCAGTAACCTCACGCTACAACTTACGCCCACGACAAAAATCTTTTAAAACCTCCAGAACCATGCTACCCAAGTTCCGTAGGGTTGCCAAACCACTGCCCTCCTCCTCCTCCTCCTCTTCTTCTTCTTCGTCGAATTCTCCTCCACAAAGGGAAAGAAGACGAATAATCACCAGTAAACACCCTAAACCCTCGAACTATATTCCAGAAGTAACAACCCCCACCCCCCCACGAAAACACATACCTTCCTCTTCAACCTCATCCCCTCTCCCCCCCCCCCTCATTACCCCGAAGGACCTGCTAGATCGAACCCGCCACCAAACACCCATAAAACCGCCTACTTCCACCACCAGCAAATCACTGACCTCACCAAAGAACACACCCCACACACGTCCCTACCCCCAACCCTCCAACTTAAATCTACACTCCCTACCCACCCGTCTAGCCCCCCCCCCTTCCCCTCCACTATCCCTGCAACCCCACCCACACATCAACCAACCTCCTCATCTCATCGAACACCCAACCAACCAACCCCTAAAAAAGCCCCCCCAAATTCACCCCTGAGAGAACCCCCATACATACCCCCACCAAATCCTCTTCCATTCCGCCTACCACGCTCACCCAGCAAAATCCTCCACACGCACCTACCTCTCAAATAACCCCCGACCTCGCCCCCAATAGATGCCCTTCACCTGTAAAACGTTCTTCCCCTCAATATAAAACATCGTCGAGCGACTCAAGTCCCACGACAAACATCTACCTTCCCACCAGGACCGCCAGAGGTAGAATAATCAACAGACCCATCAGATTTAAAGACAGATATACAAAAATAACACCCCGTTCTGACACTAAAGACCCAAGCCACACACACACACACCCCCTCCTTCTCACACACCTCCTTCACCCACCTTACCTAAACCGATCTTGCGCATTGCCTCACTATATTTTCCCAGCCTACAACACCGCCCAAGAAAACCCCCAAAACCCCAGACTCATATTCCCCCTTCATCCCCAGCTCCGTTTTCGCGCGGTAATCCCTCCCCTTCGGTTAGTAACCCATTCACCACACTAAACAGACCTCCTGTCAATCCCACACACCTCACTCCGACCCCCACGGGGGAAAACTACAAACCATTCATACGAAAGGTTAAAGTAAAAACCCCCACTGGACGTTTAGGCCCGTCTACAACGCCCACATCAAGCCCGGGCAACCGCCCGCCACAACACAGAAGACACATTCTTACAGGTATACATTGACCTGCAAAAGAAACCTGACCCTCGCTCTCTTGCTTGGTGGGACCTTCTAAATACCCTCAAAATGACCCACCATGACTATGCTTCTTTTTACTTCACCCTTGAGGCTCGGGGACGAGCCTACAATGAAGGAGAGGGAAGTAAAATGCCCCAGAACGAGAAGCCCACCACAGAAGCCACGAGCGAACATCACACAGAAACACCCGAAAGAAAGGTCCACAGAACGAAAGGACCAGCTGACCGAGCCAACCAATTCAGACAGGCCCAAGCCCGCAGGGCTAAGCAGCTCCAAACCACACATACCTACCCCTTCTAAACTGACCGTTTTCCACACCTCACATACACTACCCCTCGTGTCCTACACCTCTACCTACATGATGACGAACATAAATACACCTTAAAAGTAATACACCCATGCTCTGTCCCTAAGTTAAGATATTAATATCAACATACCCTAACATACCTTGGCTTGCCAGACTAAGTTTCTGAAGACCAATCGCCCCCATAAATCTATGTATTCAATCCTTAGGTTAGGTATTAATATCAACATACCCTAAAATACCTTGTCTTGCCAGACTAAGTTTCTGAAGACCAATCGCCCCCATAAATCTATGTATTCAATCCTTAGGTTAAGTATTAATATCAACATACCCTAAAATACCTTGTCTTGCCAGACTAAGTTTCTGAAGACCAATCGCCCCCATAAATCTATGTATTCAATCCTTAGGTTAGTTATCTGTATCCGCCATTGTGTTCATCTTTTCCATTTACTTTTCCACAATTGTTATACGTCTTCCAATCACCTCCTTCGTATCCACAGTCCACACTACTCCATTTTGCTTTGTGTCCTACACCTCTTACCCGCCCGACTCTACCTACATGATGATGAACAGGAATATACCTTCATATTAAAAACACCCATGCCCTGTCCCTAGGTTGAGCCAATGCCAACCAATCAGACAGCCATATATCTATGTATGTTCTTCCATCCAAGAAGTAGATGTTAAAACCCCATGTCCAAATTAATAAGAGATTAAGATACCCACGGGTACACCAGTGATCTAGAACCATTGCCCCCGTAAGACCTAGACAGCCGTGACTACAGATGTTAGCCACCCTGCTATAACTTAATGCTTACCCCAACCAGAGATTGTATATATATAACCTTTTCTTTGTCCATTGCCATCATAGATCACGAAACAATAACGAAGTACCCCTACGAACCGCCGCTTTTCCTTGGTCTATATTTCATAGAAAACGCAGTTCCCAGGGACAACTAGACGTACAAAAACTTGTGTCAACTAATAGTGTCCATAACCCCTCGTATTGACGAGTAATAATACACCATGTTTTTCCCTACTTTATCCACAGTCAAGCACACACCTACAGTTAACCTCCTTCTTCCCCACGGCCCCACAGTCCACATGATTCTATCTTTTTTTCCAGACTCATATACCACCCCATAGTTGCATCCCCCGGTAGCATTTGGCCAACGTACTTTCACTGTCCTTTCCAACTCCAAAAATCAACTGTAGCCTAATGCCACCTCCACGCCCGGAGACCTTAGGGTCAAATTTCCACGTAGCCCCCCTGAACTCCCCCCCTCTCATTAACACCCCGCGCTCCTCGACTCTTGTCCGACCTAGCCTCTCCCTCATACCTCTTGAAGATCCTTGATTTTTCCGTTGCTAAAGCTCTCCAACCTTTTATATATATACTCCTGTCCAGCCTACCTTTCCTTAGTAGGCCGGAACAACATTAGAACTTTACTAACCCCTTGCATGCCATCTATTCTCTTACAACCCATTCACAACCCTGCACCCCATGGTCGTCGGTGCGAGGCTAGCCGCCTCGCCAGTAACTAACTTCTATTGCCATACTTCCAGATAAATGTGGCAGAGTTAGCAACCCAGTCTCCACCACATCCAGCTAACCATACAATTAACAACCCATCGATTAAAACCAGCTAGCCAAGGCACCTTCGGTTTTGGTATTAAGGACACCCACATCTGTCTCATAAACAGAGGGTTATTACAAACACTGGTGATATGGCAAGCCCCTAGCCACAGCTGCCGGACGACCATCCCAGAGAGAGGGCGCCCAGCTACCCCTTTTTACCCACCCGAGGAGGGAGACCCCCACCCCTGCGGAGGTATACCTGACCCCTGTTTTGACTCCCGGGTCATTGCCAGGTAGCACAGGAATTCTTCCGATCAATGAACTAACCATGCATGTCTAACCCCCTTACTAACCTCTCTTTACCCACAATAACCCATTCACCTTTCTTGCATACTCGGGTAATCAAATTAGCACCTCAGCTATACCATAGAATGAAGACTGAACAATATAAGAGAGACGCCCCTATCACAGCTGTCCCAGTCCTCCCCGCAAAGTAGATCCAGTCTCCCTCCCCTCAATACTTCCAGTATAGCCAAAATAGTACCTCTTACTAAGGCTCAGTTATATTAAAATATGAAGGCTTCCTATAGCCATGTGCCACAACAGTAATCACCACCTTACCCAGTCCCCATAGCTATTGAGAGCTCAAATAGTTCCATAAGACTCGAGTTCCCTATGGCCTACAGGGTCCCAAAACCGAGCCTATAAACCCAGCTCCAGCCCCCAGTAAAATCAGTTGAAAGTTAGACACCAACCAGTGGTCAACCCCCTGAAGTTAACCTCTAGCTCTGCCCTTGTGTTGTTCCTGAGTTGAGAGATTCCAGAGCCGGCAAACTCCGTGGCAGAAGTTAAAAATAAAAGCATCTGTCCACGTACAAGTATCGACATGCACCTTATAACCTTCACACACACTAGTGGGTATATAAGCGTGTAGCCAGCATCGATCGCCAAGAGATCCGACTTGAGAACTTCCTACATTTGGACCACCTGGACGGCCGAGGAACCAGTCGCTAGCCCCCAACATCACGGACGCAAGATAACCAGGACCAGACCAACAAAATACTATCCAAGATTCATTTTATTAGTACTAACGTGTTATAGTACTAATTCGAAATTCACTTATTAATCTTTCTATGAAGTGGCTATAACTTTGCCCAGTGTAATTCATAGTTAACCATTCCATTTGGGAAGTACTAAGCGTATCAGTGTTCATTAATTAACAGGCGACATTAACTCTCGTAATTACCTTTATCCAGATATTAAAACCCTAGTGATATCTAACGTTCGCCCACTGATTTGTGTTCTACGTATTTCTGCCATAAGAATATAAAACTTAGATCAGTACCCCCTTGAGGTTACTAGAATTCCCTTGTTCTAAAACATACGCGTGTCTAATTCTAGCTGTGAACTACTACCTGTGCACCAGACCTGCCAGTAAGAAATCTAATTAGTGAACTTGAATCCATAAGTACATTGAGGTCTTCCAGTATATAAACTTGTGAACTAAACCAGTGATCAGAAGAGTATTCCTGAACGTTGGAAGTGGGAGACTAGGCTCCATCCAGATCCACTAATGCTAGCAGTTCAGTTTTATTATTTGTCCTGTACGAGTATTCCTATTTTCCTATACTCCTTATTCACCTACTTAAATAAACGTGATCGTGTGTCGTGTTACCGTGTGTTTATTTTGTGTTCTCTATTCCTCATACCTTGTATTGTGCATGCAGCCTTATATACCCAGTCAGTTAGAGCCCACATCACCCAAGTTAATCCTGTAGAAAAACAGGGCATAACATTGGCGTCAGCGGTGGTTCTTGATTCGGATAAAAGGTTGCAGTACATTGCAAGTTTGGAACAGCTAGAACACGATAACATCATGGCGCACCGTTCTCACATTCCCATCCCACATTATGATGGAGAAACTTACGAGATCGAAACGTTCATGGACATAGTGAAACCCGTACTTGACCTAGTTTATACCACGGATGCAGAAAAAATAGCCGTGACGTTAACGCACCTGGGAAAAGCCGTTTCCCTGGTTGCCTATCAAGTGCACCCTGCTCTCACCTGGGCCGAATTTCGCCCAATAGTGATAGAAGCCATTAAGCCTTCGTTGGGCGTTTTCGTGGCCCACACCCGTATCCAAGACACTAAATTCGAAGGCGATCTAGATGCCACAGTGAATAAGATTGCCCAACACATAAAAGTTTCTTCCCCCACATTGACCAGAATCCAACAAGAACAGCAGATTCTGGTCAACCTTGTATCTATATTGCCCTCAGCAGTAAAAGACCATTTCTGTGTGCACGATTTCGTCGGATGCCAAAAAGATCTCATCACGATCCGACTTATTTTGGCCGTGCGCACAGAAGCACCCACCCAAATCGCTGTAATCAAGAGGCTTCCCACGCACCCGCAACACCCCGACCACCAAAACTCCAAGAATGCCTACCCAGCCTCATCCTTCCACAACAGACCCACCTACCCTTCCGGCAAGCCCCAACCCAGTAGACCCCAGTTCCAACCTACCCAGCCAAGCAGAATCTTCAACCGGAACAAAACCTACAACACCTACCAAAGTAAAAACCCTACCTTAGTAATTATCAACCCCTATGATTTCCCTGCCTGTAATGCTCAGTGTGCCTTCCATCAAATTCGTGACTCTGCCAAACCTCGCCCCTTTACTCCTCGCATTTATGTAAATGAAGAGGAGTTGCGACAAGAGGAAGATATGGAGGAAAGACACACTGGGGAAATAGCCCCTATCATGACCTCAGAGGATACCGAAGAAATCCTGGAGGAGGTAGATTCCGATCCCCAGGATTTTTAAAGTACCCCCCGCCCAAGATGGCCTCGGCGGGGGACGCCATAACTGACCGCACAGCCCCAATTTATTACATGGCCAATATCAAGGACATTCCTGTCCGCTTGTTAATCGACACGGAAGCTGCCAAGTCATGTTTGTTCAAGTCTTATTATGATCAACACCACCGACTATTTGGCCCCTTGTTAACCACCAAAGCAGAACTAATCTCAGCTGCTGATACTTACTTAAATCTCCGAGGAGACACTTTGCCCCTATCAGTAACTACTCCTGCCCCTCATGCTCGTTGTTATCACACGTTCACAGTATTCTCCTCCCACTGTAAACATTACGATGGTTTCCTTGGACTTGACCTCCTTCAAAAACTCCAGGCCCAGGTTGACTGCGGCCAAAGGCTGATCTCATTCAAAAACAAATTCCAACCCAAAGCCTCTGACAAACCCACCACGCAGAAACCCATTCACAAAAAGAAAAAACACCTTCCCCCTCAACAAACCCTGAGTCAGGGTTACCAAGTTGCAGCTAGCATTTGCCCCGAGTTCTCTCAAAATATCACCCAATTCAGTAAAAAAATGCCTCAACAAACGAAAGAAGACAAGTCCAAGCAACTCCCTCTCGGTAATCCCCTCAATTCTCGTAACTCTGTCCAGGATAAATCCTCCCATGTTTTCAGGACAGACTCTGCGAGATGTAACCATAATTCTATCATATGTTTATGTACACATGTTTCCAGAGAAAATGCTGACCGATGTACCCAACAATGTTTTCCCCATGCCCCCAGAAATGTTCAGCTATCCCACAACCAACAACAATTCCCTTGTGACAGTTTTCCGTCAGTAGCTCCCTTCCCCCCCCCCCCCCCCCACACGTCTGAACCAGAATTAAACACCCCTACTAACCCGTTCACTCAGGCTATGAATATTCCCACACAAACCCCTAAGGACCTAAGCCCTCCGACACCGAATAGACAAATCATTCCTCAACATACCCCCCAAACTAACCTCCACAAACCCCAAGCCCCCACTATCACACCCTCCTCCACCATGACACCGTCTTTCACTTCTGATAGTCAAGTACCTCCCCAACTTATCCAAGTACGAAAACCTCCACCCACAACCCCGACCACATCAGAAACTCTCCCGTCTAGCCCTGAGATACCTCCCCCAGGCACCACAGTAAGAAAACCCCCCCCCCCCACCCAAAACTAAGTACACACCCAAATACACCACACAATCTACCTCAGTAACCTCACGCTACAACTTACGCCCACGACAAAAATCTTTTAAAACCTCCAGAAAACACACCATGCTACCCAAGTTCCGTAGGGTTGCCAGACCACTGCCCTCCTCCTCCTCCTCTTCTTCTTCTTCGTCGAATTCTCCTCCACAAAGGGAAAGAAGACGAATAATCACCAGTAAACACCCTAAACCCTCGAACTATATTCCAGAAGTAACAACCCCCACCCCCCCACGAAAACACATACCTTCCTCTTCAACCTCATCCCCTCTCCACCCCCACCTCATTACCCCGAAGGACCTGCTAAATCGACCCCCCCACCAAACACCCATAAAACCGCCTACTTCCACCACCAGCAAATCACTGACCTCACCAAAGAACACACCCCACACACGTCCCTACCCCCAACCCTCCAACTTAAATCTACACTCCCTACCCACCCGTCTAGCCCCCCCCCCCCTCCCCTCCACTATCCCTGCAACCCCACCCACACATCAACCAACCTCCTCATCTCATCGAACCCCCATCCAACCAACCCCTAAAAAATCCCCCCCCAAATTCACCCCTGAGAGAACCCCCAAACATACCCCCACCAAATCCTCTTCCATTCCGCCTACCACGCTCACCCAGCAAAATCCTCCACACGCACCTACCTCTCAAATAACCCCCGACCTCGCCCCAAATAGATGCCCTTCACCTGTAAAATGTTCTTCCCCTCAATATAAAACATCGTCGAGCGACTCAAGTCCCACGACAAACATCTACCTTCCCACCAGGACCGCCAGAGGTAGAATAATCAAAAGACCCATCAGATTTAAAGACAGATATACAAAAATAACACCCCGTTCTGACACTAAAGACCCAAGCCACACAACACACACACCCCCTCCTTCTCACACACCTCCTTCACCCACCTTACCTAAACCGATCTTGCGCATTGCCTCACTATATTTTCCCAGCCTACAACACCGCCCAAGAAAACCCCCAAAACCCCAGACTCATATTCCCCCTTCATCCCCAGCTCCGTTTTCGCGCGGGTTTCCCTCCCCTTCGGTTAGTAACCCATTCACCACACTAAACAGACCTCCTGTCAATCCCACACACCTCACTCCGACCCCCACGGGGGAAAACTACAAACCATTCATACGAAAGGTTAAAGTAAAAACCCCCACTGGACGTTTAGCCCGTCTACAACGCCCACATCAAGCCCGGGCAACCGCCCGCCACAACACAGAAGACACATTCTTACAGGTATACATTGACCTGCAAAAGAAACCTGACCCTCGCTCTCTTGCTTGGTGGGACCTTCTAAATACCCTCAAAATGACCCACCATGACTATGCTTCTTTTTACTTCACCCTTGAGGCTCGGGGACGAGCCTACAATGAAGGAGAGGGAAGTAAAATGCCCCAGAATGAGAAGCCCACCACAGAAGCCACGAGCGAACATCACACAGAAACACCCGAAAGAAAGGTCCACAGAACGAAAGGACCAGCTGACCGAGCCTACCAATTCAGACAGGCCCAAGCCCGCAGGGCTAAGCAGCTCCAAACCACACATACCTACCCTTTCTAAACTGACTGTTTTCCACACCTCACATACACTACCCCTCGTGTCCTACACCTCTACCTACATGATGACGAACATAAATACACCTTAAAAGTAATACACCCATGCTCTGTCCCTAAGTTAAGATATTAATATCAACATACCCTAACATACCTTGGCTTGCCAGACTAAGTTTCTGAAGACCAATCGCCCCCATAAATCTATGTATTCAATCCTTAGGTTAGGTATTAATATCAACATACCCTAAAATACCTTGTCTTGCCAGACTAAGTTTCTGAAGACCAATCGCCCCCATAAATCTATGTATTCAATCCTTAGGTTAAGTATTAATATCAACATACCCTAAAATACCTTGTCTTGCCAGACTAAGTTTCTGAAGACCAATCGCCCCCATACATCTATGTATTCAATCCTTAGGTTAGTTATCTGTATCCGCCATTGTGTTCATCTTTTCCATTTACTTTTCCACAATTGTTATACGTCTTCCAATCACCTCCTTCGTATCCACAGTCCACACTACTCCATTTTGCTTTGTGTCCTACACCTCTTACCCGCCCGACTCTACCTACATGATGATGAACAGGAATATACCTTCATATTAAAAACACCCATGCCCTGTCCCTAGGTTGAGCCAATGCCAACCAATCAGACAGCCATATATCTATGTATGTTCTTCCATCCAAGAAGTAGATGTTAAAACCCCATGTCCAAATTAATAAGAGATTAAGATACCCACGGGTACACCAGTGATCTAGAACCATTGCCCCCGTAAGACCTAGACAGCCGTGACTACAGATGTTAGCCACCCTGCTATAACTTAATGCTTACCCCAACCTTTTCTTTGTCCATTGCCATCATAGATCACGAAACAATAACGAAGTACCCCTACGAACTGCCGCTTTTCCTTGGTCTATATTTCATAGAAAACGCAGTTCCCAGGGACAACTAGACGTACAAAAACTTGTGTCAACTAATAGTGTCCATAACCCCTCGTATTGACGAGTAATAATACACCATGTTTTTCCCTACTTTATCCACAGTCAAGCACACACCTACAGTTAACCTCCTTCTTCCCCACGGCCCCACAGTCCACATGATTCTATCTTTTTTTCCAGACTCATATACCACCCCATAGTTGCATCCCCCGGTAGCATTTGGCCAACGTACTTTCACTGTCCTTTCCAACTCCAAAATCAACTGTAGCCTAATGCCACCTCCACGCCCGGAGACCTAACGGTCAAATTTCCACGTAGCCCCCCTGAACTCCCCCCCTCTCATTAACACCCCGCGCTCCTCGACTCTTGTCCGACCTAGCCTCTCCCTCATACCTCTTGAAGATCCTTGATTTTTCCGTTGCTAAAGCTCTCCAACCTTTTATATATATACTCCTATCCAGCCTACCTTTCCTTAGTAGGCCGGAACAACATTAGAACTTTACTAACCCCTTGCATGCCATCTATTCTCTTACAACCCATTCACAACCCTGCACCCCATGGTCGTCGGTGCGAGGCTAGCCGCCTCGCCAGTAACTAACTTCTATTGCCATACTTCCAGATAAATGTGGCAGAGTTAGCAACCCAGTCTCCACCACATCCAGCTAACCATACAATTAACAACCCATCGATTAAAACCAGCTAACCAAGGCACCTTCGGTTTTGGTATTAAGGACACCCACATCTGTCTCATAAACAGAGGGTTATTACAAACACTGGTGATATAGCAAGCCCCTAGCCACAGCCGCCGGACGACCATCCCAGAGAGAGGGCGCCCAGCTACCCCTTTTTACCCACCCGAGGAGGGAGACCCCCACCCCTGCGGAGGTATACCTGACCCCTGTTTTGACTCCTGGGTCATTGCCAGGTAGCACAGGAATTCTTCCGATCAATGAACTAACCATGCATGTCTAACCCCCTTACTAACCTCTCTTTACCCACAATAACCCATTCACCTTTCTTGCATACTCGGGTAATCAAATTAGCACCTCAGCTATACCATAGAATGAAGACTGAACAATATAAGAGAGTATAGCCAAAATAGTACCTCTTACTAAGGCTCAGTTATATTAAAATATGAAGGCTTCCTATAGCCATGTGCCACAACAGTAATCACCACCTTACCCAGTCCCCATAGCTATTGAGAGCTCAAATAGTTCCATAAGACTCGAGTTCCCTATGGCCTACAGGGTCCCAAAACCGAGCCTATAAACCCAGCTCCAGCCCCCAGTAAAATCAGTTGAAAGTTAGACACCAACCAGTGGTCAACCCCCTGAAGTTAACCTCTAGCTCTGCCCTTGTGTTGTTCCTGAGTTGAGAGATTCCAGAGCCGGCAAATTCCGTGGCTGAAGTTAAAAATAAAAGCATCTGTCCACGTACAAGTATCGACGTGCACCTTATAACCTTCACACACACTAGTGGGTATATAAGCGTGTAGCCAGCACCGATCGCCAAGAGATCTGACTTGAGAACTTCCTACATTTGGACCACCTGGACGGCCGAGGAACCAGTCGCTAGCCCCCAACATCATAGACGCAAGATAACCAGGACCAGACCAACAAAATACTATCCAAGATTAATTTTATTAGTACTAACATGTTATAGTACTAATTCGAAATTCACTTATTAATCTTTCTATGAAGTGGCTATAACTTTGCCCAGTGTAATTCATAGTTAACCATTCCATTTGAGAAGTACTAAGCGTATCAGTGTTCATTAATTAACAGGCGACATTAACTCTCGTAATTACCTTTATCCAGATATTAAAACCCTAGTGATATCTAACGTTCGCCCACTGATTTGTGTTCTACGTATTTCTGCCATAAGAATATAAAACTTAGATCAGTACCCCCTTGAGGTTACTAGAATTCGCGTGTTCTAAAACATACGCGTGTCTAATTCTAGCTGTGAACTACTACCTGTGCACCAGACCTGCCAGTAAGAAATCTAATTAGTGAAATTGAATCCATAAGTACATTGAGGTCTTCCAGTATATAAACTTGCGAACTAAACCAGTGATCAGAAGAGTATTCCTGAACGTTGGAAGTGGGAGACTAGGCTCCATCCAGAACCACTAATGCTAGCAGTTCAGTTTTATTATTTGTCTTGTACGAGTATTCCTATTTTCCTATACTCCTTATTCACCTACTTAAATAAACGTGATCGTGTGTCGTGTTACCGTGTGTTTATTTTGTGTTCTCTATTCTTCATACCTTGTATTGTGCATGCAGCCTTATATACCCAGTCAGTTAGAGCCCACATCACCCAAGTTAATCCTGTAGAAAAACAGGGCATAAGAGTAAGGGTATATCAATGACAGTTTTGTTAGACACGGGTTCTCCTGTTAACCTCATTCCTGAAAATATTTTTGAGAGACTAAATTCTGACAAGTCTTTGAAAATATCCTCTCCAGATGTAATATTATTTTTATTAATCTCACCATCTCATTAAAGTATATATGATCCACCGGGATTCGAACCCGGGTTATCACACACATATTTTTGCCACCTTAACCATTACACCACCAGGACGGTTAAAGGTTTATGCACATGCCTACGACTTATTATCCATTCTCGAATACTGGATATTAATCTAATCATGTTCATATTCCCAACCGCACTATGGTAGCCTACTGTTTAAGTGAGAGGAAAGAATATTCATGGGGCACAGATCATATAGACCGGCCTCTCGAAGAGATATCCCTAAACCTACTAATAATATTATTTGTATTAATCTCACCACCACACCCCCAATGAAATTAATTAAAGTATATATGATCCACCGGGATTCGAACCCGGGTTATCACACACATATTTTTGCCACCTTAACCATTACACCACCAGGACGGTTAAAGGTTTATGCACACGCCTACGACTTATTATCCATTCTCGAATACTG
>JAVRFV010002431.1:0-128286 GCA_032716605.1 Paralithodes platypus | reverse complement strand
ATGCGTCGCTTACGTAAGTCAGTGTCGGGATTACCACACTGTCATGCAAGGACTTCTTCACTTCCATACTGACCACCCTATTTCTTGTTACTGCTTTCAGCGTTCCTACAGCCCTCTTCCCCTGTTGTACCCTCTCCCGCACTTCTTCATCCATAGTCCCATCTTTACTCAACACACTGCCCAGATACTTAAAAGAGTTGACGATCTCCATAGCCTGATCGTTCAGCTTCACCTCACACTCTGTGACTTCACCCCTTTCGAAGACCATAACCTTGCTCTTCCCCGCATTTAACTTCAAATTCCGTTTTCCGCACACTGTTCCAAATTCATTTACCAGACCCTGCAACTCCCATTCATTATCACTCATCAGAACTGTATCATCCGCAAACAGCAGTATAGGTAGCTTCCACTCAATTCCCTCCCTTTTCCGCGATGCACCAACATCCACTGCTATTGATAGTATTTCTTTCATGACTCCATCCATATATACAGTAAACAACCACAGGGACATCACACACCCCTGTTTCAAACCAACATTCAGGTCAAAGAACTCGCTCTGCTCACTCTCCACACGTACTTCCACCTTTGCACCCTCATACATGCTCTTCACTGCTTTCAGCAACTTGCCATCTACTCCGTATATTCTAAGTACTTTTCACAAACCTTCTCTATCCACTCTGTCATAGGGCTTCTCAAAGTCCATAAAGGCAACATACACCTTTTGTTTCTTCTCTGATGTGATGTGTTTTAATCAACAAATACATAATTACAAATTAGTGATTAGTATTTTACATACAAACTGATATACTTGTTGACAGCATTCAGTATTCTGAAGCTAATCTATTATGTTCGGTTGTTACCAAATTCATAATTACAAGATCCCAAGAAATGTACTTTACAGGTTAACAGTTTTTACCAAATTCCATAATGACCTCATCGTGTTTATTACATAACGATTTCTGACGTTTACCCCTTTCAGCTATTTTTACGGTAGTTAATACCTTTTCGGAACATTTTAACTCATTGGCTGCGGGAGACGCTCCCTAACGCCATGGCAGTTTATAGCAATTTACAGTTTTTTAAAGCCTCTAAAAGCCTGTAAAATTGAGTGCAAGGGCGCGGGAGTGCGACAGGCCACATGTCCTTCTCGCAGCCAGCCAGCTGAGGGACTGAGGGCTCTGAGTCGGAGTCTCGCGAGATATACAGTACAGTGCCGCCAGAGGCAAATGTAGCGAGACATTAGCGAGAATTGCTCATTTTAGCGAATGTTTATGGTAGCGCTGCGGGTGAACCCCACGAGCTACGAAACTCGCTTTGGTGTCATTTTGAAGCTATTTTCTTCTAGTTTTCGGCTAAATACATTTCTTTATATTCAGACACTTGCTTAATCAATCAGGAGTGCCTGAATGAGCCCTAATATGGATGAAACAGGCTGAAATAATTATGCTCGCACCTTAAGTGTTAATCAACTTCAAGAAGACCTAATCATGTAAAAGGGACAATGTTAAAGACAATATATATTTAATTGTAAGAAGTAATTTTTACACCTATAGGCCTATGCTGCCAAGTGGAAGAACTGATTTTTTTTTTCCCGGTCCATTTTTTTTTTACATTACACTTTTTCTCAAATTGTTCTGTTTTCATCTCTCTCTCTCTCTCTCTCTCTCTCTCTCGCTCTCGCTCTCTCTCTCTCTCTCTCTTTTGTGAGTCTTTCTTCCTCTTCCGCTTCCCGCTCCGGCCCCTCTATTTGGTTCAATTTTGTATCTCTTTCGGAATTCTTGTAACTTTTTTGTTTTATTTATGTTTTTTGTTCCTGTCTTTTATGTTCTTAGTATATATATATTTATAAAAAAAAATATATATATATATATATATATATATATATATATATATATATATATATATATATATATATTTGTCATAGGAGGTCAACAACATACATTTGTTATTCCTTAGAAACATGTACTGGCATTCAGTATTCAGAATCAATTTATTTCATTATTTGCTCATAAGTTTTCACTTAGTCTCTCGGACACATCAGTAGACTACCCATGTGTTTGTCTTTAAGTCAATATTGAATGTGGAATCTGTTTCATTAATATGATATTCTGCTATGCTGCGAATACCTAGTGTGTGTGTGTGTATGTCTGTGTGTGTACTGTATGTGTGTGTGTGTGTGTGTGTGTATGTATTTGTGTGTGTGTGTGTGTGTGTGTGTGTGAGAGAGAGAGGGTTTGGTACGTGTGTCTTCATGTATGTATTGCATGTACAGTAGGTGTAGGTTGGTATTATTAATGTGTTAATGTGTTTATAAATGGATATATAAGTATTAAGTTGGGTATTGTAAGCGAATGATGTTTATCATAACATATTTGTGTTTGTTTGTCTTATTAAAAGCCATACTTATCAATAATAGTTTCCTTTATATTTATCATATGTATATGCATAATTATGTGCTTGAATTGATATACAATTACTTCAATTACATTTCGCTTTAGTGATTAATAATTGGCGTATATGAGATTAAGCACATGTATTAATTGAAAGATAATTGAACATTTAACCGAAGAACGGAGAGCGTCCTAATATGAGTGTGTAGTGAGCGAAGGAGAGAGTCCTCATATGAACCAAGGCCTAAAACAAAACTTCCAAAACATCCCACTGGCACTTAAAACAAAGCAATAAGTGATTAAGTAAGATAATTCCCCTCCATACCTTCTATCACTCCTCCACATGTGTCCAAACCCTGCCCTTCCCTTCCTTCCCCCCCTTTTCCCACACTTCCCACCAACCCACCCTCAATTATCACCTATATTTCCTCTTAATCCCCCTTTTATCGGGTAATTTTTGGCGCGAATTTCCCGCCCGCGGTTTCAGGGTCACTGGGAAGCCACTTAGAGATCCTAGCAACAGAAAGACTTCACTTGCAAGACACGTCAGTAGCGATCGGGAAGTGAGAGAGAGAGGGTATACGTCACGTCGGCTCTTCCCTCCTGATACGATCGGTCGGCAGTAATACGTCTTTTTCACCCCCCAAATACTATTCCCACTTGTTTTATAGCTGTTACATGTTAATATCTTCATATTAAACCTAAAATACGCGCATATGAATAAGTAAGAACGTTATTTATGGTAAAATTACTATTTACGTCGGGAATGTATCAAAATAGCTTCACCTGGCGGGACGTTTCATATACCATAGATACGCGCTTCCCGGGTTAAAACATTCAAGTGTGGCGATGGAAAAGATATCGATAGTATTCTTGGCTACTGTTCAAGGTAATTATATAATTCCCAAATTCATGAATGATTAATGGAATCTTAAAATGTACTTTGCCGGTGAACAGTCCGGTTTATGACCAATTGTCGTCCACTCGGGTTGTAAATTCTTACCCACTTTAATAAACTCTGGGCTGCCGTAAGGTTGGAAGATTGTTTGCACAGGGTGACGGGTTATTGGGAGTTGGTTCCACTTTTTCTGATATATATTGTGGAGGTGAGCGGTGGGGCGAGTGACCCACATACACCACTACCCTGCACACCCCACACTCCTCAGTTTGGCCTAATTCACTCAGGGATATAATTATAATTTAATATTTTGGGACGTGGGCGCTATGGCCTCTGATTTTGCTTCCGTCGTGCTTTCCAAGGTTTCTCCGTAAATATTCAGTATTCCACTACATGATCTAAGGCAATGATTACTTCGTTGACACACATATGTTTAAACTTAAAAATAACAGCATTTTAACTCATTACAAATATTAATAGTTTTGCCAAAATGATTATCTACTCATTTAAGAACAACCTCTTCAAAATAATTAATTTTCAGCAATTTTTCTTGTGTTCATGCATTGTATTCTCTGATGTTATATTGTTTTAGATTATAAGATCCATTTGGGATATGTAATTGTAATATACATAGTAAATTCAGCAAGCAGAAAATGTTAAATTACTGTTTTTTCCTATGTGTATGAAGGAGACAAAAGGCAGGTTGTCTGTAACGAGTGTCTCCCCCAAAGCCAAAAGAGTGACCGGGCCAAATTCAAGGGACATTGGAGTCAAAATGCCACTGCCACAAGAAGGTGTAAAGCGCGTGTCTGAGAGAGTTTATGAGGAAAAGGAAAACGTTGGTAAGGTAAGGACTCAGTAATAACATCAATATACTGTATTAACAATGAAATGCGGAATATGAACGTGGGAGTAGGACACACAGACATACACACACACACATTAAAATGGAGCAGTGGGAAGAGGAAGATAGATGGAGGATACTACAGTGTTTATATCATGATACCAGAACTTTGTAATGTAAATATCGTCGCTATGTTATATAAGTAATACACCGTTCTTAACATTAATCATCAATTACAAACCCCAATGTACTTGAATAAACTTATGAAAGCATATGGTGCTCCCGGGATTCCAACTCGGGACACCACACCCAGAACATAAGTATCTAAACCATTACACCACCAGCACAGTTAAAGGTTGAGTACACGATCACGATTAACATCCATTTTCGAATTCTGGAGACCAATCTAATCATGTACACAGACCCAACTAAATTATAGAAAGCGAAATGTTTTAGTGAGAGGAAAGAACCTTGAATGGGGCCAAGATCACTAAGGACCGGCCTCGCTATACATTAGTTCCTGAAACTATAGAAATACGTAACACCCCGTTCTTAACATTAATCATCAATTATAAACCCCAATGTACTTGTATAAACTAATGAAAGCATATGGTCCTCCTGGGATTCAAACTTGGGACGCTACGCACAGAACATAAGCTTCTAAACCATTACACCACCAACACAGTTGAAGGTTGAGTACACGATAAGTATGTGGTTGTTTTTTTAATTCACTGATAGTGATCATTTACTGACAACTCAGACTTTCAAACAAAAACTGTTTCAATCAGTATTGGAATGGTTGACACAATTATAATCGCAGTATTGTTAAAGGATATTATTTGCAAAAAAAAAAATAAAAAAAAATAAACAAATACCCCATGGATATGTGTATGTATTGCTATACACAGACGAGGCAAAACAGCTGATTGCTACATTTTCTGAACGAAAGTTAGAAGTATTATGGCACAAATTATATAAACTCGCTTGCATAGGATCTAAAATACTATAATACTAAATGATACTTGAGTCAGTATGCCTCGGTTGTGTAAATACTATGGCAAGGGGTATATGAGAAAAAATAATGCTTCAGATATATATAAACAACTCGTCTAATTCGTTCAATAAAATATGCACTATTTGTCTCCCCAGGGGATATCACCTTTATGGTAGCTCCCCATATTAATGTCAATAAGCAGAGGAAGGTTTCCAATATACCAACTACTAATTATAATGCCATATATAATATTAGAGTCCTGGTTAGAGTAAGCGAGTCCCGTGAGGCTATAACAGAGTTATGGGGAGGATAAAGGTCAGGGTGGTAACAGGAGATTAGGTAGCGGGATAAGGGAAGGGATGGGGTTACCAGTACCATAACGAGCTCATATTCTTACACAATCTACAATCATCTGGCTATAGCTAATCATCATCACTGATCATCATTGAGGATGTCTGATAATGATGTGGTGTATACTTATCTGATGTATCTTGTCCATCATTCTAGTATTTCATAACCTACATTAATTTAGTAATTTTTCTGGATCATTCACATTTGCTCATATATATATATTTCAATTATGCACTTTCCATATGTCCAGTCATAGGTATACACAAAAATAATTAATCTTCTTGCATGCGTTTCTCCACATATATATATATATATATATATTTTTTTTTTTTTTTTTCTTTAATACATACGAGGTTGAAAGAAATGGCAATTTCTGCGTTGGAAATTTTATTATTCAAAGTTTCCAAGTCTCTGATGAGTTTTCGCTGGGTGGCAGGAAGTAGATGAAGGAGATGAGCAAAATTCATGGTGGTACAGGGTTACATAAATGTACATGATGATACAGGATATACGACGCGTTTCACTGGACAACCAGCATTATCAAGTAAGGAAGGAATGATATAAAAGGTAAACAGGAAGGGTATATATAGAGGGTGGAGGATCAGAGGAGGCGGAAAACAGGGGGCAAAAGTCTGCTATTGTCTGCAATAGCAGACTTTTGCCCCCTGTTTTCCGCCTCCTCTGATCCTCCACCCTCTATATATACCCTTCCTGTTTACCTTTTATATCATTCCTTCCTTACTTGATAATGCTGGTTGTCCAGTGAAACGCGTCGTATATCCTGTATCATCATGTACATTTATGTAACCCTGTACCACCATGAATTTTGCTCATCTCCTTCATCTACTTCCTGCCACCCAGCGAAAACTCATCAGAGACTTGGAAACTTTGAATAATAAAATTTCCAACGCAGAAATTGCCATTTCTTTCAACCTCGTATGTATTAAAGAAAATTTATTACCTGGCTTTACTACATATATATATATATATCTATCATCTATTGATACCAGCGTAGTTCACTTTACTTCAAGCATCTCCATATCAGCCAACCACAAGTCCCTATCGCCTATCTGTTCTTCCACAGTTGTTTCCCCCTCCCCAAACCTTTGTAAGCATAGACCTGCTAACCTAACCATTTTATCCAAACAGTTTCTCACATCAACTCTATCTCTCCCTCCCATCCATCTTCCCGTCGACCCTCTCCTGGTTTATAGACTCAGTATCGGAGAATCATCCCTGAGAAGTGGTGTAGTATTGACCAGGGGAAGGCAGGAGAACCATCAATCACCCAAACAAGGGCCATAATGATACGTAATTTTGGAGGCCTCGGTGAACCTGGACAGATTGGTGCCGTATGTTGTCAAATAAATAGAACAATTGTATATATTGTATTTTGTATTATTAAAGATTTCATTGAAGTATTACAAAAATACTGTGATTACATTCACTTTGCCATAACACTATAAATAATATGGTTCCACGCGTCCTGTAGTCCCGCGGTTGTGAAGTTGTAGGTTTGCATACAAGGACCTACAGCGGTTAATAGGGGGAATAACAATCTCTGTTCATGCTAGAGTTAGTTAACAGAAGTAAGACGGATATTTTCTATATGGAAAGATACACAAGAAGCAAATCTACGGAGTTAATAGGGGTCCTAGCTGGTGAACTTTTGGTTGGTACTTCTGATGGTCACTTTTTGTTATCTGTGGGCAAAAGTTCGTTGGCCTACGACTCTCCAAAGTAAGGAAGGAAGAATACTGTATGTGGTTTGTTTGAAAAATAGAGAAATGGTAGTATTTGAGAACACGTGTACATAGGTGTTTATTATTTCTTTTAAAAGATCGGTGAGATGATTATAGAACTTTCGTATCTTGAAGTCCTTCAACAAATTTCTTATTTTGTTCAAGATCTTGTTACATAATGAATCTGTCTGGTGACATGTTATATTTAAAATTAATAAATACTCTGTACGTAATGTTTTTTTAAATGTTTATTGTTATCCTTAATATTATATATACAGGTTTTTATTACTCTTTCCTTGATCTTTGAAGTTTGATTAAGCCTATTGAAGAGTCTGTAAGTAGGATTTTTTCGTAATGTGAAGGTTTATTTCCAATCTGAAACGTATTTTCAAAAGCTGACATTTACTCTTTGATGTGCCTTTTGAAAAGCTTTACATGTTCCCTTTGAGGCGTTTCTATCGAGTTTTCAGTTACTTCTTGAGTGATAAAAGTGTTTTATGGTGGCTAAACCATGTTATATTTATTTATATTTACATTATTGTAGGATTACCAGTAATATGTATCAACCTGCCTATGGTCCATTACACTTAAATAATATGTACCGACAATTTTGGACTCTTTATAGTGGATAGTAATATGGTATGTGTAGAGTAGTTTGAGTTATGTTGATGTTATAAAAACTTACTGTACATTGACCCCATGGGAAAGGACGACACTAGTACAAAAGGGGTTAATAAATAGAGTTATGCAAAACATAGCACCGTTCAATACAGGAGTATTATCACACAAAGACTTTATTTGTATAATTATTATTGTTTTTGCTTTAATGTAAAATAGGTAAAATACAAATATTACCATGGTATGTATGAGAGGTGTACATTAGCCTGGATTATTGTCGGTACTCCTACATACACCACATAATCATAGACCTAAAGTAATATGGACTAATACATTAATTCATTTTGTTGACTAGTGCCTTACGCAATTGTACTGTTTATGTATTAATATTTATACAATATGTATGTGTTAATAACATTTCCATGATAAACTGTGTATGTAATTTTGGTGAATCTTTGTCGAAGGTTGTGTATTTTTCTGTATTGGCTTCAAGGGGAAATTTCCACCTGAGGGATGTATTTCTTCACCCCATTCTCCCTCATATTTAAATCCTTTGTTTTTGAGATTTTAAGACGTTCGCCCTATTAGTTTGGCGATTTTAAGAACGTTGGCCCCATTTCTGTATATTTTAAGATTTTTAGTGCCACTTAGGTGTCGATTGTTTCCTGGCGAGCAATTGTCAGCCTGTAATTTAAGATGAACCGGAAAAACGTATTAATTTATCTTGAAAGGGGGACGAGGGGGTGTAATTTAGGCTTGATGGAAGTCTAGGGATCAAAATAAAAACCGCCCCTACTTTCTATCAGACATCCATAGGGTGGTGCGCTACATCCCTCTATTACAAAGGAAGCCAAACAACACCTGACCTAATCATTCGTATTAGGCCGTTTACAAAATAAACATAAACTGAAGAGCTTCAGCTCCAGAAAGACTGTGGTCCAGAAAAAGAAAACTATATTAATAAATATGTACGATAATGATACAGTCACGTTACTCGGGCACAAACACAGTCAGTCTGGGATTTATGACAAGATATTTATCAAGGTGATATATTATTGTCATCATTGTATGACAGTCTACAACATTCATAGGCAATTCATTATTGAGGATCAGTCGACCGTGAACCAGTTTCCCTTAATACCTCACAATTCCACAGGTTTTAATTAAACAGTTCACCAGTAGCGTTGTAATATATTTGTTCCTGAATGCTATTGTACAGTGGTACCTACACGGATGTATTACTAGATAACATTGGTATTGAGTAATAGTGAATGTATACTGAACATCACAGTAATTTATGAATATTTGTCTTGCTTGTCCATTTTAAATTATGCTCTCTCACACACACACTTACACTACCACTCTCTTTCTCTCTCTCTTTCAGTGTTATGCGATTATACTAAATGTCATTGCTTTGAACCTACCTACCCGGATTTATATAAAGAAACGAGAGTATAATATAGGTCTGCCGGGATTAGTAAGCCTTTATCACCATAGTACTGGGAACTAGGTTTCCACTAATTACCATCCACGTTACAGTGATCCCAATGAAGATTAATAAAGGGGTGGTGACAGAGTGTTTTTTTCTTTTTGTCTAGTTTGCATTGTGTGGTAAAGAGAAAAACAGTGTACAGTGCTCAATCATTTAATTAAATAGACTTTACCTTTTTTCGGTTTGAAATGTAGGGGAGACAATAAGGCGTGACTGTTTCGATATACTGTATCTCTTTAACCCTTAACTGTCGGCGCGCAACATAAGTCGAGTATAATAAATCTGGACTATCTGGCGGCGCTCGACATAGGTCGTGTGGCAATTTCAGCACGTAATGTTGCTGAGAGAGAGAGACAAGTGGTGGCAGGAGAGTAGCGAGCGTATGACTGCTCCAGACCACCGCGGCGAACCTACTGACACGTATCCCACCTCCTCCCTCCCTCTCTCACTCGCTATATACGGAATTGTATGGGGAAAGTGCCTAATTACATGCTTTTTGCACTCGCGTTGCGCGGTTGTTGCAAGAAAACTAGCCATCATAAAAGGATCGTTATGGTGTCATTGGAAAGCTCTGTTTATACCCTTTCAGGGATAGATACTTGTTTTACGCTCTGGGTCTTATTTAGGCATGAAAATGATCACGTAAACAGCCCTATTTTGGCTAAAAACACCCCGCTGGGCGGTACATATAAATAAACTGCCTAGCCCGCTAATAAGGTGTTAAAAAGGCTACGGTGTTCGCCATACCTTAGCTTTTCGGTCATTAATGGTCCTATTAAATATTCGAAGCTATTTATACCGCATCATTATCATGACAGAATTAGCAATGCCAACAGCATCAATAATAATAACATCAACAATAACATAATTATCAACAATAACACTAATAATAAGTCAACTAACAGGTTCATATCACTAACTAACCCTCCAATGTCGAGTAAGTCATTGGCCAATTAACATTATTATTGTACTAAAGTCTGGCTATGGCACTCGATAATTCTCCTAGGCATAAATTAACCAAATTCAGGTTACTTCAGAGGGCATACCATGCCGCATTAAATACATTAAACGAGTATATTGTATTCGAGTAGAACGTATTCAGTTCAACAGATATAAGCGCGTTAAGTTTTACTCTTGATTCATAATGGCCTTCTTCAAATAAATAACATCACTTGCTTTAAATATGATGTCAACACTACTTACATGGCATTTTCATGATGATTTTCCCATGTTGTCATTGTCTAAATAAACCCAACTGGCTGACCTAAAATTAGCATTACATTTTTATCCTCAGCATTAAATCTATATTATATTAATTTCACAACAACACCAAACATATTATATGTAATTGAAACGAATTATCTAATTGGATGTCAGTCGCAAAAAAATATTTCGTAAACAAGTATCTTCCACACGGATAAGTGGCCAATAACTGCATTGGAATTGTTTGTGTTGTAATATTAGTTCCTGAAAAGTTTGGAGAGATGTGATTAAAACAGAGATTATTAGCTTCCTTCCAAACGATGTAGGTTGGGAAGTATTGAAAGTCATTATAACATAACCTCTTAATCAGGGTTGTGTATGTATGTATGTGTGTGTGTGTGTGTGTGGTTTATTCCAATTAATTATATTTAAAGTCTTATTACTGATAAAATGTGTTATTGGGAATTGAGTGATATTTATAATTCACACAGAGAGTTACTGAAACATATTGTGACGGTAGTGGTTTTTACACTATTAGGATGTGTGGGTGTGTGTGTGTGTGTGAGAGAGAGAGAGAGATACCTTTGAAATATGCCTTGGTGTGCAGGTATGGAATCCAATACTTATTATGAGTGACAAAACCAAAATTGTCGGTGGGGCTTTGTCTTTGTTCGCGGGTATTTTGGTAGTGACATTTGAGTAAATCGAGAGAGAGAGAGAGAGAGAGAATATGCGCGAATGTGTGAGTATTATCTAGGAACACAAATATATGTACATTTGTGTAGATGTTAGATAACTCATAACCAATAATTAGTTGACCCTAATATTCCACAGCACTCAATAATATCTTCACCTCAGTCATACTGTATATAATTTAATTGTTATAATTTTGTATTGTAAACGTACCGTACAACTGCAACATGTCAACGCAACTCACCTCAAACATTCACATATCTCACACTTAGTCTATATTTATGTTCTACTGCATCAACTATACCGTACTCAACTCATTATATCCATCCTTTATGTTCTACTGCATCAACTATACCGTACTCAACTCATTATATCCATCCTTTATGTTCTACTGCATCAACTATACAGTACTCAACTCATTATATCCATCCTTTATGTTCTACTTCATCAACTATACCGTACTCAACTCATTATATCCATCCTTTATGTTCTACTGCATCAACTATACCGTACTCAACTCATTATATCCATCCTTTATGTTCTGCTGCATCAACTATACCGTACTCAACTCATTATATCCATCCTTTATGTTCTACTTCATCAACTATACCGTACTCAACTCATTATATCCATCCTTTATGTTCTGCTGCATCAACTATACCGTACTCAACTCATTATATCCATCCTTTATGTTCTACTGCATCAACTATACCGTACTCAACTCATTATATCCATCCTTTATGTTCTACTTCATCAACTATACCGTACTCAACTCATTATATCCATCCTTTATGTTCTACTGCATCAACTATACCGTACTCAACTCATTATATCCATCCTTTATGTTCTACTGCATCAACTATACCGTACTCAACTCATTATATCCATCCTTTTTGTTCTACTTCATCAACTATACCGTACTCAACTCATTATATCCATCCTTTATGTTCTACTGCATCAACTATACCGTACTCAACTCATTATATCCATCCTTTATGTTCTACTGCATCAACTATACCGTACTCAACTCATTATATCCATCCTTTACACACTTTTGCATGATTCACTGTTTCAATATGTACTGTATATTTGTTATGTTTGTTTTACTGCAGAACTGGATACACCCACGATATCCATTCCTTCACTTCACTAACTGCTTTACACAACAAACCTTCCACCACGTCCATGGTACACTCAGATGCCATAGTCTCTAGCCCACTCGTAAATATTCTAATTATATTTATAATTATGGAAGTACGATATATCTCTGGAATTTATGAATTTTAGGTTTTATACAACTACAAAGCTATGCATACTATTTATTGAAAAGCATGTTTATCCAAAAATCCAGTCAGATACTTGTAATTGCATAAAGAGCAATATTATGGAATCCATACATTCTTATGCGTGGGCTAGAGGGTATGGCATATGCGTGTACCACCACACCATATTACTCACCTCACTCAACACACCATCTTTTCAACACACACCAGCTTCTCCCTAATCCCAATACTAGGATACGTGTGAGGCTTCTCCTGCTAGCCTCTATGATGGTTGTAGTTAGTGTAGATGCCACCAGTCTCTGCCTCCCACCTAGTACACCTACTCCCCCATATAGTACGCCTGCTCACCCATACAATAAACCTGCTCCACCACCGAATGTATCTAATTTCACACCCAGTACACCCACTTCACCACCCTCTACACCCACCACACTCACACTTGATCCTCGGTGTTTTGGAGGACAAGCAGCCTAGAGGGGTCACTATACCTGTTGTTGCTTGATTTCCTTTGTACTCGTTTGTACACTACCCATCACACCTACAATTCCACTCAGAACACCCACTGCCATACCCATTCCCCTCCCCACCACTATGAAGGGCTAGAGATTTTACGAAGGCCTCTTTTTCTGTTGTTAACTTTTTGTTGAGAGCCAAAACGATTATTTATGTGTGGTCACAATTATGGCTGTCTGTGTCGTATTGTAGTACTCGTAACATGCTTGTAATACTCCAGTCAGAGCAAAACATTAAATACTGATTAAAATACATATACATGTAAACACTCTGAGAGCAAAACCTGTTGCGTAGTAAGACAATGAAACTAATTATTGGCCCTTTACATCAACATACATATGCTACTGTTATAGTAACATATGTGACAGTAATAGTAGATACACAGTAAGGTAATAATACTACAACACATAAAACATACTATAATATTTATGTTCAGTATTATTACTTTTAATGTCACCTACAACATAACACTTGCATAAAGGAAAAATGTACTGTATATTATCATTATCTCCGATACCATTTCTTGCAAATTTGCTATGGAAGAGTTTTGATAATGCGCAAACTATATTAAGTGCTATATGGACATCTGCTTAAAGGATAATTTTAGGCAGTATGAATATAATGGATGTTTGCAAAATCACACTCACACCCCAACACACACACACACATACACACGCACGCACACACACGGGGTGGTTAATGGGTAGATTGTTAGTGAGTCGCCCAAGCAAAGCTAAACACCCGGTTCAATACTCCGGGTGGCCAATTTTCACACAGCCCGTAGCCTAGTAGGTAGAGCTCTCGTCTCACACACGAGGGGTCGGGGTTCAATCCCCGGCCGGGCGGAGACAAATTGGGCTTGTCTCCTTTCATGTGTTAGCCTCAGTTCACCTAGCTGTAAATAGGTACCTGGAATAAGTGGACGACGTTGTGACGTCCCATCTGGGGTTGGCAAAAATGGTACAAGGCGAGATGGGTATCATATGGTTCACCTAAGCTGATGGCTACCTAAGCCTTCGGGCGAGACGGTACCGTCTATAGTGAGAATGGTACCATACAGATCCACCCTAAGCCTTCGTTTCCGATGTCGCCAATTGGCTAAAAATACAGACTACACACACATCCACAGCCATTCCAACGATACATATAACACCTACACATATAGGAGGCGGGAAATAACGAGCATGCTCACTCCCGCAATACAACTAGAGTAAGAACTAGAGTAAGTACACACACACACACACTATCGTCATCATCATCATCATCATTAATACCATGGGGTAGCCATCACTCCCCAGGGGGGGTGGGGGTGGATGGCAGCCTCTATACCTTACCCCAGTGTATACTGTATATTTTACCCTTGACCTAGTGATGATCTACCCGTGATCCCGCCGTACAAACTCACAGACGTGCGTGGCATTAATGTGTTATTTACAGGTGTTGTATCTATTATTTGTTATCTTGGAACTTTTTGATGTGGTGTAATTTCATTCAAGCAGCTTCTTAAGATGATTATGGTCGCCTTTTTTTTAGGTGCTAATGCCTGTAGTTACGGAACTAGATTACTATAATGAACGTTACATTTATATGGAATATATATAATCGCGTAAAGTTGGTGAAGGTGTATCGGGGAGAAAGGTTACAACTTCTGAGAATGAGCCAAAACATTGGCTCCAAATATTTTGATTAAATTAACCTAATATTACCGAAAGAGATAATCTGTAAAAAGAAAATCACAGGAGTACAATACTTGATTTAACATTTAATATTACAAGATGTGTGTGTGTATATACAGTAGCTCACATAATCCACGGTAGGAATGAACGCAAAGAAAAGCCCAACAAACTAATAATTCTGCCTAAGTGAAATGTAGCGGAGAATGTTTCACCTGTTTTGAAGGAAGCAGGAGTCGAAACAATTAGAACAGGACATGTCACCATTGGTAAAAAAAGTAAATAAATGCAAAAATGACAACAGTGAAGCAGGTGTATACAAAATACCAATTACTGTACCACATGTAATGAAGTATATATAGGCGAAACGTACCGAGGCCTACAGAAAAGAATAAAAGAACATGAAACCGATATGCAGAAATTTAGGTTAAGCAACGCTATGGTCATTCATAGACTAGATACCGGCCACAGAATGAAATATAATGAAGCTAGATTGATAAAATTTGAAACAAATACTGTTAAACGTAGATGCTTTGAGTCAGCTCATATCTTAATGAATGATTCCATGAACTTAAATAAAGGTTCCTTTTGACTAGCCAAACCACTTGGATATTTATTAACGAGTCGAGAACCAGAATAAACTATTTGAACATTTCATGCAGTTGTTTGTGTGTTGCAGCCAATGCTGTTTCTTCAGCATATATATATATATATATATAGAGAGAGAGAGAGAGAGAGATAGATAGATATAGATTTTTAGTTCGAACGTCACTTGAATTTGGCCCTGTCACTCATTCAAAACTGGGGAGGCACTCGCTGCAGGCAGTTATGCCTGTTGTCTCCCTCATTCACATAGCAAAAAAGAAAAACAAAATATATATATACAGTATATAAGTACTTAAGAAAGTATATGAATGATTCTGTTCAAGACATTGCAGTTTACCCAGTTAAATATTAAAGTCAGTACACACTGCAATACCGTTGGAGGCACCAGAATAGCATATGTCCATAAAACATGCCGCTTTATCCAAGTCTTCACTAACAAAGTGTCCATGAAGGGGAGAGACACGTGTGTGGGTGTGTTGGGAAGATCCAATTTAACCCAAAGAGATGACAGAGTATCTCTTTGATGTGGGCTGGAGTGAAGTATATGGCTATTTTTTAAGATTACATCTTGGTTTATTATAGTATTGTGATGTGTATGGTCTTACTATGTACTTAGCAATTAGCTAAACGGATTTTATTTTCATAACAGTGTATATTTCATCTAATGTATCTTATACATATCTAAGTAACTAACTTAATAGTTATATTTTGCTTTCTTTCTATAACCTCCAGCTTAATATATTGTTTTGTCAACGACCCTTGGAAATGTGATCTAGTACGTATTTTATACAAGGGTTCACCTAGCCTCAATCATAACCCCTATAACAAATAATGCATCTCCCTAATATCTCACCTTCATGTTTCACATTTCACCCCCCCCCCCCCCCCCTCCGTTGTTACTGCTACTCACTGCTATGACCACTATTTCTTGACATAGTTTGTACTTCTCAGCTTGATACTCCTCTTATTCACATGTTTAGCTACTATGTGTTTGTGAATACAGAATTGTCCATGTTCACTTTGGAATCCATGTATTGGTTTCATATTTTGTGTTCACGTGTTTGTATCTATGAGAATATCCTAACACCAACCAGGTAATGTCGATGACTCTTGTTTATTGTTATATTTATCAATAGGACACATCATTGAATAACATCAATTGATACGACTTATTGAGTTCCTTGCAAATAATACTATAAGTTATAAACTAGAAAAATCCTGCTGAAAACCCGCTGTATAGTTAGATTCAATTGGTCGTATTTTAGCAGAGAGAGAGAGAGAGAGAGAGAGAGAGAGAAAAAGAGTGAGAGTGAGAACGAGAGAGTGATGAGGGTAGGGATGGATCAATTATATTTTATGACACATTTAGCTATTACTCTTGACACTTTATTATAATACACGGTGCGTCGAATTGCTATATATCAATGTTAGCAATGCAATATTGGTTAGATTTTGCTGTTCGACGGATACAGATGCAGAGAGGGATAGAGATAAAGAGATAAAGACAAAAAAGAGAGCAAGAGAGAGAAAGAAAGAGCGAGAAAGAGAGAGAGAGCAAGACAGAGAGAAAGAAAGAGGGAAATAGAAAGAAAGACACTGAAAACTAAAAAGAAAGAAAGACAGACACAGACAGAGATACAGAGAGAAAGATAGTTACAAGGAATTGCGGTCGATTCTGAGGAGTACTCGAAGTGGAAGGAAAGACAGACTGTTTAGTGCACTATACTCTTTAAAGAGTGGGCAAAATACTATCTACTCTCTTCTTGAACTGCTCTACTGAAGGACTATTTACAACTTCGGAGGGAAATTGTTGCAGGTACAACAAATCTTATATGTGAAAAAGTTTCCACACATACTAGTGCTGAACCTTTTTAATTCTAATTTCTAGCCATGGTTGTGTGTTGTATTCATATTGAGGCTAAACATTTTGCTATAATCCACATTGTCAAACCTATTAAGTATTTTAAAAACTTCAATGAGCTGACCTCGTTATCTGCGTGTCTCCAACGGGAAGAGATCAAGAGCTCTTAATCGGTCCTCATAGCTCCGTCTTCTAAGCGATGGAATAAGCTTTGTATCATTAGCTTGAATCTTTCCAGTTGCTCTATATATTTCCTGAATGCTGGGGACCAGAATTGAACAGCATATTACAGGAGAGGCCGTATCAGAGCGTTGTAAAGAGTGAGGATTATTTCTGGCTGCGAATGAGACTGAAAGTACATAAACTTAAAGGTGGTGGTACATGGCTTGAGATAAACATGGAATAATATTCGCCAACCAGCACTTAATTATCTCGCAAAATGAAATGGCACTAAAATAATTATTAACAATGGTATAACGGATTTTGTGGATCATCTACACAGGACCTGTGATGTCATAGAGGTGTAAGGCCCACCTGCCAGTCCAGGATGAGGTTACCCCTATGACCTCACTTGCGAGATAATTAAGTGCTGGTTGGCGAATATTATTCCATGTTTATCTCAACCCATGTACCACCACCTTTAAGTTTATGTACTTTCAGTCTCATTCGCAGCCAGAAATAATCCTCACTCTTTACAACGCTCTGATACGGCCTCTCCTGTAATATGCTGTTCAATTCTGGTCCCCAGCATTCAGGAAATATATAGAGCAACTGGAAAGATTCAAGCTAATGATACAAAGCTTATTCCATCGCTTAGAAGACGGAGCTATGAGGACCGATTAAGAGCTCTTGATCTCTTCCCGTTGGAGACACGCAGATAACGAGGTCAGCTCATTGAAGTTTTTAAAATACTTAATAGGTTTGACAATGTGGATTATAGCAAAATGTTTAGCCTCAATATGAATACAACACACAACCATGGCTAGAAATTAGAATTAAAAAGGTTCAGCACTAGTATGTGTGGAAACTTTTTCACATATAAGATTTGTTGTACCTGCAACAAATTCCCTCCGAAGTTGTAAATAGTCCTTCAGTAGAGCAGTTCAAGAAGAGAGTAGATAGTATTTTGCCCACTCTTTAAAGAGTATAGTGCACTAAACAGTCTCTCTTTCCTTCCACTTCGAGTATCTCCTCGGAATCGACCGCAATTCCTTGTAACTATCTCTCTCTCTGTATCTGTCTTTCTTTATTTTTAGTTTTCAGTGTCTTTCTTTCTATTTCCCTCTTTCTTTCTCTCTGTCTTTCTCTCTCTCTCTGTCTCGCTCTTTCTTTCTCTCTCTTGCTCTCTTTTTTGTCTTTATCTCTCTTTATCTCTATCCCTCTCTGCATCTGTATCCGTCGAACAGCAAAATCTAACCAATATTGCATTGCTAACATTGATATATAGCAATTCGACGCACCGCATATTATAATAAAGTGTCAAGAGTAATAGCTAAATGTGTCATAAAATATAATTGATCCATCCCTACCCTTATCACTCTCTCGTTCTCACTCTCTCTCTCTCTCTCTCTCTCTCTCTCTCTCTCTCTCTGCTAAAATACGACCAATTGAATCTAACTATACAGCGGGTTTTCAGCAGGATTTTTCTAGTTTATAACTTATAGTATTATTTGCAAGGAACTCAATAAGTCGTATCAATTGATGTTATTCAATGATGTGTCCTATTGATAAATATAACAATAAACAAGAGTCATCGACATTACCTGGTTGGTGTTAGGATATTCTCATAGATACAAACACGTGAACAAAAAATATGAAACCAATACATGGATTCCAAAGTGAACATAGACAATTCTGTATTCACAAACACATAGTAGCTAAACATGTGAATAAGAGGAGTATCAAGCTGAGAAGTACAAACTATGTCAAGAAATAGTGGTCATAGCAGTGAGTAGCAGTAACAACGGAGGGGGGGGGGGGTGAAATGTGAAACATGAAGGTGAGATATTAGGGAGATGCATTATTTGTTATAGGGGTTATGATTGAGGCTAGGTGAACCCTTGTATAAAATACGTACTAGATCACATTTCCAAGGGTCGTTGACAAAACAATATATTAAGCTGGAGGTTATAGAAAGAAAGCAAAATATAACTATTAAGTTAGTTACTTAGATATGTATAAGATACATTAGATGAAATATACACTGTTATGAAAATAAAATCCGTTTAGCTAATTGCTAAGTACATAGTAAGACCATACACATCAAAATACTATAATAAACCAAGATGTAATCTTAAAAAATAGCCATATACTTCACTCCAGCCCACATCAAAGAGATACTCCGTCATCTCTTTGGGTTAAATTGGATCTTCCCAACACACCCACACACGTGTCTCTCCCCTTCATGGACACTTTGTTAGTGAAGACTTGGATAAAGCGGCATGTTTTATGGACATATGCTATTCTGGTGCCTCCAACGGTATTGCAGTGTGTACTGACTTTAATATTAAACTGGGTAAACTGCAATGTCTTGAACAGAATCATTCATATACTTTCTTAAGTACTTATATACTGTATATATATATATTTTTTTCTTTTTTGCTATGTGAATGAGGGAGACAACAGGCATAACTGCCTGCAGCGAGTGCCTCCCCAGTTTTGAATGAGTGACAGGACCAAATTCAAGGGACGTTCGAACTAAAAATCTCTCTATCTCTATCTCTCTCTCTATATATATATATTTTTTTTTTTTTTTTTTTTTTTTATGTGATTGAGGGAGGCAAAAGGCATAACTGCCTATAGCGAGTGCCTCCCCCATAGTTGAAAGAGTGACAGGGCCAAAATCAAGGGACGTTAGAGCCAAAATGCCTGGACAAACGGAGTTTGAAGCAATTTAAGTCATAGGAAGAGGGAAAAACTGATTCTGGGAGAGAGTTCCAGAGCTCAGATGTTGAGTAGAAGAAAGTTTGAGAGTAACGTTTCACTCTTGGGTTGGAGAGTTGCACAGAGTAGGGGTGGGATTGAGTTGCAAGAACGGGTACCACGTGCCCTACGTAAAGGAGGTGGTATGCACTGGGATAGCTCTGAGGAACACTGATTATTATAGTAGCGATAGAATAGCGAGAAAGATGCAACATTGCGGCGGAGAGAGAGAGATTGCAGAGAGTTGGTGAGTGGACGGGAGTTAATGATACGAAAGGCCTTCCTTTCAACTTTGTCTAGGAGAGCGGTGTGAGAGGAACCTCCCCACACATGTGAACAATACTCAATACAAGGGCGCACTATGCCCCTGTACAGAGCAAGAAGCTGTGCAGGGGAAAGAACCCCCTAAGGCGGTTGAGCACACCCAGCTTCTGGGAGGCTTCCTTAGCAAGACTGGTAATATGGTCCTTCCAAATGAGAGCAGAAGAAAAAGAGACACCAAGAATATTGAGAGAAGATGAAGGGTTGATTTTTGTATTGTTGAAGAATAAGGGATAGTCCGCTGGGAGATCCTGACGGGTAGATAGATGGAGAAATTGGGTTTTGGAAGCATTAAAGTTAACAAGGTTTTTCTCTGCCCCAATTGGAAATAGTATTTAGATCAGAATTTAAGAGTTTCTATGGCTTCATTACGTTTTGTCGTTGAGGGATTGCTGGCTGGGGCGTTCTGAAAAACTAATGGAGTAGTGTAAGGTTGAGTCGTCTGCATATGAATGGATGGGAATTAAGGTACAGTTAAGGAGATCATTTATAAAATTAGAAAGAGAATAGGAGATAGGACAGAGCCCTGAGGAACACCGGAGTTTATAGGGTGAGGAAGTGAACAATGGCCGTCCACAACCGCAGCTATGGAACGGCCAGAAAGGAAATTAGAGACAAAGGCACAGATGGAGGGATAGAAACCGAAGGAGGGTAGTTTAGAAATTAAAGATTTATGCCAGACTCTATCGAAGGCTTTCGATATGTCTAGTGCAATAGAAAAAGTCTCACCGAAGTCCCGAAAGGAGGATGACCAAGAGTTAGTAAGATATGAAAGAAGATCACCAGTAGAGTGACCCTTAAGGAAGCCATACTGGCGATCTGAGAGCAGATTATGAGAAGAGAAATGCTTAAGACTTTGGAAGCAAGAATAGTTTTCAAAAACTTTAGAAAGACAAGAGATAAGAGCAATTGGACGATAGTTGGAGGGTTGAGAGCGGTCATCCTTCTTTGGGACAGGTTGAATGTGAGCAAACTTCCAGCATGAAGGGAAGAGGTTAGAGGATAGACAGAGACGAAAGAGTTTGCCTAGGCAGGGAGTCAGCACGGAAGCACAGTTTTTGAGAACATCAGGAGGAACACCGTCCGGACCGTACGCCTTATTAGTGTTAAGTCCAGAGAGGGTATATATATATATATATATATATGCTGAAGAAACAGCATTGGCTGCAACACACAAACAACTGCATGAAATGTTCAAATAGTTTATTCTGGTTCTCGACTCGTTAATAAATATCCAAGTGGTTTGGCTAGTCAAAAGGAACCTTTATTTAAGTTCATGGAATCATTCATTAAGATATGAGCGGACTCAAAGCATCTACGTTTAACAGTATTTGTTTCAAATTTTATCAATCTAGCTTCATTATATTTCATTCTGTGTCCGGTATCTAGTCTATGAATGACCATAGCGTTGCTTAACCTAAATTTCTGCATATCGGTTTCATGTTCTTTTATTCTTTTCTGTAGGCCTCGGTACGTTTCGCCTATATATACTTCATTACATGTGGTACAGTAATTGGTATTTTGTATACACCTGCTTCACTGTTGTCATTTTTGCATTTATTTACTTTTTTTACCAATGGTGACATGTCCTGTTCTAATTGTTTCGACTCCTGCTTCCTTCAAAACAGGTGAAACATTATCCGCTACATTTCACTTAGGCAGAATTATTAGTTTGTTGGGCTTTTCTTTGCGTTCATTCCTACCGTGGATTATGTGAGCTACTGTATATACACACACACATCTTGTAATATTAAATGTTAAATCAAGTATTGTACTCCTGTGATTTTCTTTTTACAGATTATCTCTTTCGGTAATATTAGGTTAATTTAATCAAAATATTTGGAGCCAATGTTTTGGCTCATTCTCAGAAGTTGTAACGCAGAAGCACCTGGGAGGCTCAAACCCTGCTCAGGATGTTTTTTGCGACCATAGAGGGCGGGGTTGCGTGATGTGGGCGGGGGCGCAAGTATGGAGTAGAGGTCTTGCGTGATACAGGTGCTTCCCAGACGCTGATGAAAAACTTGACTGGCTACCCTATAAACGCGGCTCGGGTGGTAGTGGTGCAGGGTATTAATGCAACTCGGTCATACCCGCTGGTGCGGTTGGAGTTGGAGGTGGATGGTGTGGCACGTGAATTGAATGTCGGGATTGTGGAGGAACTGCCAGTGGAGCGCGTCGACCTTCTTCTCGGCAACGACTTTGCAATGCCCGCTTCTGAGGTTCTACCCTTAGTCGTTGCCGAGAGGCCGGCCGACGTGAGTAGGGAAGAGCAAGAGTGGGTCGAGCGGTGCCAGACACAACCCATGGCGTGTGTTGTCACCCGAGCTCGGGCAGCTAAAGTGTCACAGCCTAGTCCTCCGTCTTCAGACCAGCGGAGGAACGGTCAACAGGAGGAGGCTAAAGCTGGAGTTGGTTTTAAAAGTTTTGACTCGGCGGCTCTCATGGGTGATTCAGTATTAGCACCATTACTTAATTATGGAGTAGCCCCTGGGCCTGTCATCGAGAGTGACGAGGCTGGGCATGACGAGTCTCCACGACAGCAACGTTATGTACATCGAGAGAGACAGAGGGAGCAGCCCAGTATCGGGGAAGGTCATGCATTGCTCCGGGAGCAGTTAGATCGCTTGGCACCCTCAGATATACGCCGGTTGCAACTAGAGGACCCTGAGCTCCAAACGTGTACTAATGGAGTTGTAGAGCTCGACGAGGACGGCGATGCACAGCCAGGAGATTTTTTTTTATTTAGAAGGCATCCTCTATAGGCGTTTTCAAGACCCTAAACGTAGTTGGCAAGAGGGGTCCGGAGTAGTGGACCAGTTGGTGGTGCCACGGGAGTGCAGGGATAGCCTACTGAGGTTGGCGCATGACATACCACTGGCAGGACATCTAGGGGTGAGAAAAACGGTGGTGGCTTTAGATTTTTTTTTTTGGTTTGCCGGGGTTGAAGGGGCAGGTGGTAACCTGGATAGCAAGGTGTCATACGTGCCAGAGGGTTGGAAAACCTAACCAAACAATTCCGAGAGCCCCGTTGCACCCCATGCCTGTCAGTGGACCGCCCTTCAGTAAGGTCATCATTGATATGGTCGGACCCCTACGCCCTACTAGTGCCGGTAATAAATTTCTATTAACTATCATGGATATGGCCACTCGTTATCCTGATGCATATCCAATGAGAAATGGCACGGCGAAAACTGTTATCCGGAACCTGCTCTTGTATTGCTCGCGGTATGGTTACCCGCAAGAGGTGCAATCGGACCAAGGTTCTAATTTTACATCTAATCTGTTCAAACAAACTATGATTCAGCATGGCATCAGCACTGTCGTCTCTTCTGCGTATCACCCGGAGAGTCAAGGGGTGTTGGAGAGGTGGCACGCCACGCTGAAAAGCATGCTTCGATGTTACTGCGCAGAGAACGGAAAGGATTGGGACCTTGGTCTGCCGTATGTTTTGTTCGCGGCAAGAGAAGTACCTCTGGAGAGAGTCTCGGTTTCAGTCCGAATGAGCTTGTTTTCGGGCATCAGGTGAGGGGCCCTCTCCACATGGTGAAGGAGATTTGGGAGGGCACCGCTAAGCCATGTTCTATGCTGAGATACGTCCTCGAGAGCAGAGAGAGAATGCTTAGAAGTCTGGAGCTGGCCGGGCGTAATTTGGTGAGTTCGCAGGCCCGTATGAAGGACAGGTACGATACTAAGGCGAAACTTCGGGAGTTTCAGGTAGGTACAAAGGAAATCAAGCAACAACAGATCTAGTGACCCTTCTAGGTTCACTAGGTCAAGAGGTGTTGGTCCTGTTGCCTTTGTCAGGTCATCCTCTGGCTGCCAAGTACGCTGGGCCTTATCGGGTGGTGTCAAAGATCTCCGATCTAGATTACCTCGTTGCCACTCCAGACCGGAAGAAGCGTAACCAACTATGCCACATTAATTTGTTGAAGGAGTATGTGAGGCGCCCACCTGAGTCACTAGCTGTCCCTGTGTTGACCTGCTGCGGTCATGGTGGAGAAGGAGAGGGGGGCAGCAATGATCAGGTGGATGATAACTGGGATTGTCATGTCTCGGCTGATCAGTGGGCGGGGAATTAGAGCCAATGTGCGCATGATGCTCTGGCGCACCTGCCGGAGGAACAGCAGGTGGCAGTGCAGCGCCTGTTCGATTCATACCCCACTGTATTTGCCGAGCACCCAGGCCTCACTACTCAAGCGGTGCATGATGTCGATGTAGGAGAGCACCCCCCCTTCAAGTCGATACCTTATCGGGTGCCACCCATTAAACTCCCAGCGCTCAGGGATGAGCTGGAGTATATGCTGGCGAGAGGCTTGATCGAGAAGGGGGCAGTACGGTGGACTTCTCCTGTCACTCTGCAGCCCAAACCTGATGGAAAAGTTCGGTTCTGCATTGACTTTAGGCGGTTGAACGGGTTGGCCCCCACCAATGCATATCCTCTTCCCCGGGTGGATGACAGTGTGGATAAGATCGGGAAAGCAAGGTACTTGACCAAGGTAGACCTCGTCAAAGGCTACTGGCAAGTACCACTGTCTGAGCGGGCTAAAGAGGTGTGCGGGTTTGTGGTGGATGGCAGTACTTACCGTTGCAACGTGATGCCATATGGTCTGAAAAATGCACCGGCCACTTTCCAGAGCTTAATGAACGACATCGTAGCAGACATCCCAAACTGTACTGTCTACCTTGATGACGTGATCATTTATGACAACGATTTCCAAAGTCACTGTGAGCACATAGAAGCCTTATTTAGTCAACTTAGTAAAGCAGGCTTGGTGGTTAATCTGGGCAAGTGTGACTTTGTGCAAGCCACGGTGCAGTATCTGGGGTTTGTGGTTGGGTTAGGGCAGGTGAGCCCGCCCCAACAGAAGATACAGGCTATAAGTTCCGCTGGGCACCTGAGTGTGAGCAGGTGTTTCGAGTAGTTAAACACCTTTTATGCACTCACCCTATCCTCAGGGCCCCGGACTTTGAACGACCATTTTAGTTGGCGACTGATGCCAGCGGAGTAGGGGCTGGTGCCGTAGTTTTGCAGACAGACGAGGAAGGTCTTGAGCATCCAGTCAGTTTCTTTTCAAAGAAATTTAATTCAGCACAGAAAAACTATTCGGTTGTTGAAAAGGAACTGCTGGCAATCGTGTTAGCGCTCAGACACTTTGAGGTCTATGTTCCTGCATATGGGCCAGTCGTGGTAGTGTATACCGACCACCACCCGCTTAAATTCCTCAATCAATTCCACAACCGGAATATGAGGCTGACCAGATGGTCGCTCATGTTGCAAGAGTACAACTTAGACATTCGCCATATTGCCGGTTGTGAGAATGTGATTGCGGACTGTTTGTCGCGGGTGGAGGATCCGGGGTAGGCTACCACAATATGTTGGTATAGCTTCCTGTCTTGGCTCGTGGTGTATTTTTGCGCTGGTGCTTGTTGGCTCGCGTGTGTAGCATCAGCGTAGGGTCGCAGGGCAGGAGTTGTTGGCTTTGATTAGAAGAAAATTAGGCTACATCTATAGTAGCCGCCAAAAACAACATTAAAATAAAATATGAAAAATTAAATAAAAACTCTTTCTTTTTAATAATTAATTTTAAGATAATATTGTAGCTGAGTACTGAGTGCAGATGATTTTCCCTCTGTAGGCTGTGCTTCTTAAAGCTCGCTCTGGGAGCACAATGTTATGAATTAATGTATTATATTTGGGAAGGGTGATAAGATTTTTATATATACAAATTTTGTTGTATTTTTTTTGAGGAGACTGAGCTTGCATTCCATGAGTGGCGGAGTGGTTAGAAGTGGCAGATTCTTGCGACATTCTGCCTGTTCAGATATGGGCTCATGGTTGAGTGTCCCATATCTTGGTGGGGGTGTGACGCCTCCCGGCGTTAGCAGAATGGTTGCGTGGGGCATTGCAGCTCGCCAGCGCTCGCCAGGATGGGGGGATAGGCTACAGTTGTCCTAGAATGATCTGCTTTATTTCATTAGTGTCGTGTTGCCACAGACAGTCTAGAAATGGTCTTTGTTTTGGTCTGTGACCGCGCCTTATATTTTATATTCGCTATAATATAAATGTTGCTTGTGTGGGAGGCGAGCGAGAGAGTGTGAGGGAGTACACCCGGCAGCGAGGTGAGGTATGACGCGGCTCGCTTGGGCGCTGACGGCGTTGGCGGCCGGGTGGTCAACTAGTCCCTTCCCGTCGGTGCCTCGTGTTCTTTACCAGCTCAGAGCTTGCCTGACACGCGTATCGCCTACATCCATTGCAATTCTGTCCCCCATACTCGCTACTTTGCATACTATTTCTCTCTCTCGACTTCTCCTTTCTCATTCTCTAATCTTTATTAAACTCAACATCCATTCTGGTTTCAGCATAGACGTTCACCGTCGACCAGTCGTATTGTACGCGAAGCTCTCAGATATTTCCATGTATTAGGTTAAGGAGGTATTATGCTTTATTGAGGTTTAAAGAGACGGACTTTTCCGTATGTGTCCTCTCTCGGGAAGGTTGTAGACCGGTATATGTCTCCCTTGCAAGGTGTTGAGTGATTCTGCTTGGTTATCTAAAGCTAGACTAGGGGTAAGGTTACTGTGTCGTTGTCTCCGAGGTGTGCAGTGTTAGCTAAGCTCTGCACGACATCGACAGGTACTGTGGGAGCCTAAGTTGTCTTCGAGTTGGTTTACTTTGCGAGCTCAGCGCTGTGGTGTGAGAGGGCCATAGCCTATCCCTCACAACATAGTGCTGCCTCTTTGTGTTGACTTCTGAGGGATCGCCAGGATAGAGCTAGGTACTAGAGACCTAGATTTATCAAGAGAGCATCCCCGTCATATAACGTAATCTTCATTATACCACCTTTGGACAACGTTAGGCTACGAGCCGCATGCTCGCCCATTGTTGCCCTGCCTTGATACCCCAGCTAGACTTTATTAACTGAGCACACACTGGTTAGAGATAAGCCCCATTATTATATGTATGCAGCATTATTATTCACTGCACTTTTGAGCCGAGGTTGTTGTTGAGTTGCACAACCCGAGTAGGCTGTTGCGTTGTGTCACAAAGCATTTCTTTAGTTGTCGAGCATTATTACCTTTGCGCAGTCTTTATTATTCGCCTGCCCATTATTACTATATGTCCTAGCATTTATTGTGACCCGTATTCTGCATTATAATTGTTCAAGATTCTTTACAAACATCTTCCCAGCATCAGACTTATTTCAGAAGTTTCCAGTTGATGTTGCAGGACTAGCATTGCACTTTCTTTAATACAGGAGTGCCAGTTATTTGAGTATCTACCGTAACGTTAATTAATCACGTTAACTATCTTTTCTTTGTGTAACATAATCGAGTAATCTTTTACTGTTTGAGAATAGGCTGTTTCATTGAGCGTCAGCCTAGTGTGTGTGCACCAGTTACCGAGTCATAGGATACCTTGTTGTCCAGGCACGACTCAGGGCGGTAATGGTGTTTTGTTTTCCAGTGTTTAAGGCAGGGGTTGGATCTAGTGTTACCGTTGTTGCTTTTTGCCATTATCTAGTCCAAGGTTGAAGAGCCCTGTGTCTTTGAGAACCTGGATCGTACCCTCCTTATGACAATGGAAACACTCTAGTTTCCCTTGGGCTTCCCCTGAGGTGAGGAAGGACCCGGACCCTTTTTAAACGGGACGGTACTAGGTTTATGGTCAGTTTTGGTGTCGTTGCTCTTGTTCTTAGTGTAATTATGTGTATCAGTGTTTCGGGGAGGGGGAGGGTTACGCTCCTTATTGCCTGCCTCACTTCTCTGTGCAGAACCGCACCCACGAATCAAAGATAACCGAAGGTTAGCCATCTCAGCTGCCTCCTGAAGAGTTTTCGTTTATTTTTCTTTAAGATTCAACGTCAGATCGCCGCCCGTACACTTGAAAAATTGTTCTAGAAGCATCAGCTGTTTCAACTCCTCAAACGTCGATGCCTTCTCAGAACGCAGCCAGTTTCTAAATGCATCGGACAGATCCCGGGCATGCTCAAGAAAGGTGCACTCACGACCCTTCGTTACACCCCGGAACTTCAATCTGTACGTCTCTGGTTGGAACTCATATGCCCGCAGGACAGCCTCCTTCAATACCTCATAATCGACGCAAGACTCCAAGGGCAACGCATCGTATGCCCTTGAGTCCTTTGCCAACCAACCTAGAGGAAACATGGGCTGCCCACTTAACCTCGGGCCATTGGTGCTCCCGGCACTTCTTCTCAAAACACATAACAAATTCGGTGATACCCGACTCGTCAAATACAGGGACTAACTTAAGAAGGTGCGATAAAGACTGATCAAGACCTCGATTCCCAGAACGGAGACGCTGCTCTGTCGTCTCCACCCGAGACTTCTCAAGATCTATGTCTGCACAGTACTTCGTAGACTCAGCCCGAAGCTCAGCTTCACACTGCTGTTGCTCAGCCTCACGTATGGCTTTCTCTCCTCAGCCTCATTCTCTCGCTGCTGTTGCTCGAGCTCAGCCTCATGCCTTCGTTGCTCAGCCTGCTGGTTAAGTTTAGCCATCTCAAGCTGGAAGAGCATATCTGCAGTTAAACCTTGAGGAGGAGGAGATGCAACAATTGGAGACCCACCCTGTGACAAACCACGCTGCCAGTGACTATCGGCCTGCGGGAACGTAGACGGCTCCGGAGCCCGAGGGGGCACCATGGTAGGAGTCAGGTGGAATGGGGGCTGGGCCAAAGGTGCCCCAGCTCCCGCTCCACCCGAAGACCCACGCACCCCGCCGAGCACACTGGCCACCAGCTCACCTCTCGACATGCTGCTAGTGCCCACATGCCCCATGACCGTGGCTAAACAATGGAGACCATACCGATCAATCCCCGACACCCGGTCAACAGTAATAGGCATCTCCAGAAATTTCCTTGCACCCTCCTCACTAGTTACTACTCTAATATCATCTAACAAACCCCACTGCTGCACCTCAGAGTTTGTTTCCCGTACTGTGTCCTCCCCGTACATAGATCCGTCGATCGACAGTGTCCACCGAAAATTCTCAACGTTTATAAAAAAAAAAACAAGTACCTAAACTCTCATGTAGCACTATTCACTCAAAAATATTAAATGCTCAAAGACTCTTAAGTGTTATACTACTTGCCAAAACAAATCTGTGTACACTATATTCCTTCAAACAAAAAACAAATGACCACAACACTCCTGCAATATTTCTCTAAGTTACAAAATCCTAAGCAAGGTCGCCATTTGTTACGACCGGGACTCGTATAAAACAAGGGCTCTTAATCATTGGACTAGAAAGGCACACAGCCACAACGGTAACACTAGATTCAACCCTCGAACTTATAATGCCGGCGCACAAAAACACCTATACCCTCCAGAGTTAAATCTGCGATAGCGGGGTATCCTCTAACTCGGTATAAATGCACTACTACTACAGGCTGATGATCTCTGATACAGCCTGATCACAACAACATACAATTACGTTAATAATGTATACAAGGAAAAAGATAGAGAGCTTAATTAAATAATTGAAATGATTTAATGCAAACAAGAAGAAGGTATAATTAAACTTACTCTAAACCATAATAAACTGTCACTCCTATATTAAAGAAAGTGAATGAAAGTCCTAAAGCATCGAACAGGAATCTTCTAAAGAAAGTCTGATGCTGCTTAAGATGATCGAATCGGATTTTGAACTGTTACATAAAGCAGGAACAAGATATGACAAGTGTAGGGACATACAGTGTTAACTGGCACGGGAATAATAATAAATGCGCAATAGTATTATCTCCAACAACAAAAGAAGTACTTCCTCAGGCAATGCAAAAGCCTGCTCGGGTTGTGCAACTCAACAACAACCAAGGCTTGCTATCAACGTGAATAAAAATGCTGCATACATACCATGAGAGTTTATAATCCTAATCGGGTGTCTGCTAGGCGAATAAAGTCTAGCTGGGATGTCGGAGGCTAAGGAAACTATGGCTGAGCAAGCGGCTCGTAGCCTAGCGAGGTCCTTAAGACTGTACGGCCAAATTACGTTAAATGACGGGGTGCTCTCTTGAGAGATCCAGATCGCTAGTATCTGGTTCTCTCCTGGCAACCCTCTCAAAGTCAAAGCAAAACGAGTTAGCACAGTGTTGGGTGGCAGAGGCAAAAGCCCTCACTCGCAACACAGTGCTAAACTCACAAGGTACACAGTCAGAAAGACCACCTAGGCTTCCCACGTATCCGTTGCGATTGTACAAGTTCAACAAAACCTGGTACACATCGGAAATCACAACAACAATAGCCTCACCCCAGTCTAGCATTAAATAGCCCAGCAGACAACCAAGAAATAGGTAGGGAGACACCGCGAGTGTGTCGAACCTCTACAGACAAAATGTTAACCCCTCCAAAATGTCTAACTAAACATGGAATATCTGAGAGCTTCAGCATATAATACGATGGCCGATGTATGAAATCGTGCAGAACCAAAGGGGAGTTATGATATTAAATAGATTAGAAGCATAAGAGGTAAGAAGTTGAGAGAGAGAAAGTGTTCTATAGGTAGAAGTCGGGGACAGGTGGCAAGGGAGGTGTGAAGGGTATGCTGGTCAGGCAAGCTCTGAGGAAGGTAGCTCCACGGGAACCTCAGGATCACACAAAGGCATGGTGGTCGGCCAATCACATGCCGATACGTCACAAGGCAGCAGGCCTCCAGAAGGCGCCAGGAACCACCAGCCAATCAGAGGCGAGAGAAAGCCAGCGAGCGGGAAAACTCCTCCGAGCGAGGGAGGTAACACATACATACGCACGCACATATTACCACCACGCTCTCGCTATGCTTTCTCTCCCTCCACAATGCATCTTATATTCTACTCATGATATAAAATGCTTCCCGTTGTCACAGGCGAAAATAAAGACCACCACGGGACTGTCTGTAATAACACGAACACTATGAAAGAAAGAAAGAACATTCTCTGATAACTTTAGCCCATTTCACTGCCCTTGTGAGCGCTAGTGGCTACCGGGAGGCGATTCTGCCAACGCTGGTAGGCGTCACAGGAGATCTAAAAGGGAGTACAAATGGTATAGTTTCTAATTTTCTGTTAGTACCGGTATGTGTTAGGAGTGCCAGACATAGGAGAACCTGGTGATATACTGTATAGCTATTACGCAAATAGACGCACAACCATGTAGGTATATAGGTTCATAGGCAGGTACACAAAAGGATTGACACATACAGAGAGAAAGAAAGAGAGGTTGTATCTTCTATGAGACGGTAAAATATAACAATACGCTCTGAACTATGACTAAATGTTTTTCTTTCATATACAGTACTTTAAAAATAAATTATCTATGCAATAATGTGCAGGTGGCATATAATGGCATGCATTAGAGTTGTGACGGACACCTGCTTCTGTAATAGTGCAATTATCATGTTATTGAAACAACATAAAGTGCATGTAATACATGTTAATTATCCTACTAAAACTTATGAACAGGGAATCTCGCGGGGGTAGAATTTGACTTTGCTGGGCCACACATCTCATTTAACTACCACCATTTATCAGTAACAGATAACGGAGATGCGGTAATCCAGATTATCAAGAGTAATGGTGGCAGGGTATGGTGGTGGTTGTGATAAATGTTGAGGAGTTATGATTTGTAGGTCTATTTTTATGTTGGGTCGCTATTTTGGGTGTTGCAGTTCAGGAGATGACTATTATCATTATATATTATGGTCGTGTTGGCAATGGTTTGTGAGAAGATGTACAGAACTGTGATCATTGTTGTTGTCGTACATGTGTGAGACAGGTTTTCACGATAGTAGGCTATAACAGACAACCGTTCTAGTTCTGTTCGTCTTTTAATGATGTCATACTTATTTAATACGGTACCTTGCTAGTGTTATTAAATATCAACATATACTATTATGAAACAATGCTCCAGTACCTGACATTATTATTACTAGCATTCACAGCGGAATTAGTGGAAATACAAACCAATAGAGCAAGGCAAAATCCAGGGGAGGCCTCATAGGCATGTGATAAGCAGTAACTAGAAATCCTGTTTCAGTTATCTGGCTTCCCTCATTGTTTCTGTTTGTGTCTCACGTACACAGAGAGTAATCCAGCTAGCCCTCACAAACACTTTCTCCTCCTATTCATTTCGCTTCACTAAACAAGCACATGACACTTTTTTCCAATACACCTAAAGAACATAAACATGTATACAATAGTATCATTCTCTCTTTCAACTCTGGGGGATACACTTGTTACAGGCAGCTTTGCCGTTTTTCTTCTTCATGCACATATGAACAAAAAGTATGTGTAAATGCATATTGTGTTATTTGTATTATATATTGGAACATGAGACATATCTATAGTTGTCCACTGTCTGTTTAGTGAAGGGTCCCTGTGCTCGGGCCAAACTGCTCCACTATTAATGTGGACGTTATTGATGGCATTTTTGTGCAAGCCGAGATTTATGCCCTACAAATTTAGGATATAAGAATTCCTGCTGGTTATAGGTCAGCGGGAACAACCATTTGTTTTATTCCAACCTAGGTGGGGTTTTTTGTACGCATGGCAAAACCTCTGCTGATCTGACTGAAGCTCTATGTATACACGTAATGCTCCAGTTGTTTGGTTATACAGAATTTGAATGTTGGTGATGAATTCAGTAAGAGCGACCATCGTACAATAACTTTCACTTTAAAGTTTACTAGTAACGAACCAAATAGCAGCATCTAAAAAGTCCCTAATTTCAAGAAAGCAAACTTTCATAAACTTCGAGCTATGTTTAAAGAAACTGGCTGGATCTTTTTAATTAACAATAACGACTTCCTGGGAATTATTCGAAACCACTTACCTAAAAACAGTGCAAGACTGCATACCATCGAAAATAAGGCGTACAGGCCATAATAATAAGCCCAAGTGGTGGAATAAAGATATTTGAAACTGTCTGCTTGCTAAAAAGTTTGCTAATGATAGATTAAAATCCTCATAAAATGACGAAGAACGGGTGAAATTTATAGAGCTACGACGCAAAGCCAAAAAGTTAATTCAGCAAAGTAAAAAGACCCTGGAGTTGAGATACATGCCATATAAAGCTATATGTATAGGCTTTCAATTGAACCTATTATCAACTTGCAACGAACCTAAGAACCGCCTCTAATAGAACCGAAAAAGTAAAATAATGGTATTTCCTCAGTTAAAACATCCAAAACTGTTGCTATATTGTCTATATTCTTATAACGGCAGAGATAAGATACATGCTATATAAAAGCTATATGTATAGGCTTTCAATTGAACCTATTATTAACTTGCAACGAACCTAAAAACCGCCTCTAATAGAACCGAAACAGTAAACAAATGGCATTTCCTCAGTTAAAACATCAAACATTGTTGCTATATTGTCTATATACTTATAGCGGCAGAGGTGAGATACATGTCATATATAAACTATATGTATAGGCTTTCCATTGAACCTATTATAAACTTGCAATGAACCTAAGAACCGCCTCTAAGAGAACCGAAATAGTAAAATAATGGCATTTCCTCAGTTAAAACATCCAAAACTGTTGCTATATTGTCTATATTCTTATAACGGCAGATATGAGATACATACTATATAAAAGCTATATGTATAGGCTTTCAATTGAAGCTATTATCAACTTGCAACGAACCTAAGAACCGCCTTTAATAGAACCGAAATAGTAAACAAATGGTATTTCCTCAGTTAAAACATCCAATATTATTGCTATTTTGTTTAAATGCTTATAGCGGCAGAGGTGAGATACATGACATATATAAACTATATGTATAGGCCTTCCATTGAGCCTATTATCAACTTGCAAAGAACCTAAGAACCTCCTCTAATAGATCCGAAATTGTAAGAAATGGCATTTCCTCAGTTTTAACATCCAAAAGTGTTGCTATAATGTCTATATGCTTATAGCGGCAGATATGTGATACATGCCATGTAAAATCTATATGTATAGGCTTTCCATTGAACCTACTATCAACTTGCAACGAACCTAAGAACCGCCTCTAATAGAACCGAAATAGTAAATAAATTGGCATTTCCTCAGTTAAAACATCCAACATTATTGCTATATTGTCTATATGCTTATAGCGACAGATATGAGATACATGTCATATAGAAGCTATATGTATAGGCCTTCCATTGAACCTAATATCAACTTGCAACGAACCTAAGAACCGCCTCTAATAGAACCGAAATTGTAAAAAAATGGCATTTCCTAAAACATCCAAAATTGTTGCTATATTGTCTATATTCTTATAGCGGCAGAGATGATATACATGCCATATAGAAGCTGTATGTATAGGCATTCCATTGAACCTATTATCAACTTGCAACGAACCTAAGAACCTCCTATAATTGAACCGAAATTGTAACAAAATGGCATTTCCTCAGTTAAAACATCCAAAATTGTTGCTATATGGTCTATATGCTTATAGCGGCAGATATAAGATACATGACATATAGAAGCTATATGTATAGGCATTCCATTGTACCTATTATCAACTTGCAACGAACCTCAGAACCGCATCTAATTGAACCGAAATAATATATAAGTGACATTTCCTCAGTTAAAACATCCAAAATCTTTGCTATATTGTCTATATGCTTTTAGCGGCAGAGGTGAGATACATGACATATAGAAGCTATATGTATAGGCTTTCCATTGAACCTATTATAAACTTGCAGCGAACCTAAGAAATACCTCTAATAGAACCGAAATAATAAAACAATGGCATTTCCTAAGTTAAAATATCCAAAATAGTTTCTACTGTATATTGTCTATATGCTTATAGCGGCAGAGCTGAGATATATGCCATATAAAAGCTATATGTATAGGCTTTCCATTGAACCTATTATAAACCTTCAACGAACCTAAGAACCGCCTCTACTAGAACCGAAATAGTATACAAATGGCATTTCCTCAGTTAAAACATCCAATATTATTGCTATATTGTCTATATGCTTATAGCGCCAGAGATGAGATACATGCCATATAGAAGCTACATGTATAGGCTTTCCAGTGAACCTATTATCAACTTGCAACGAACCTAAAAACCGCCTCTAATTGAACCGAAATAATATATAAATGACATTTCCTCAGTTAAAACATCCAAAATCTTTGCTATATTGTCTATATGCTTTTAGCGGCAGAGGTGAGATACATGACATATAGAAGCTATATGTATAGGCTTTCCATTGAACCTATTATAAACTTGCAGCGAACATAAGAACCACCTCTAATAGAACCGAAATAATAAAACAATGGCATTTCCTAAGTTAAAATATCCAAAATAGTTGCTACTGTATATTGTGTATATGCTTATAGCGGCAGAGCGGAGATATATGCCATATAGAAGCTATATGTATAGGCTTTCCATTGAACCTATTACTAACTTGCAACGAACCTAAGAACCTCTTCTAATAGAACCGAAATAGTAAATAAATGTCATTTCCTGAGTTAAAACATCCAAAATTTATGCTATATTGTCTATATGCTTAGAGCGGCAGAGATGAGATACATGCCATATAGAAGCTACATGTATAGGTTTTCCATTGAACCTATTATCAACTTGCAACGAACCTAAGAACTGCCTCTAATAAAACCGAAATAGTACAAAAATAGCATTTCCTCAGATAAAACATACACAATTGTTGCTATATTGTCTATATACTTATAGCGGCATAGATATTGTGACGCATGTCCACGTGTGAGCATGCTGTACAGAACGCCTAGTCATGCCCCACTCTCGCTAGGATCGTCAGGGCAGGAACTTTGGTTGTAGTCTATGTAGAGTTTCCTAACTCAGTGCATGTGAGCCGTTGTACTATAAGTATTATGAGTATGTATTTTGTTTTCTTCTGAGTCAACGAGTTCTATTTTATATCATTAGTTATAAGTATTGTGTGTAAAACTTATTTGTAATGATGGGAAGAGAAACAGCCACAGTTAGGTGTCAGTGGGTACGCCAGGCAGGAGGTAGGCCTAACTCACTAGCACTCCTCCCTCCCTCAGTGCTAGGGGAGCCTTTGTGTATCCCAGAGGAGAGAGAGAAATTACGTAAAGGTTGTCAGTGGGCGGTCCTTAGTAGTTCACGTTGGGCTCACTAGAGGGCCGGGTATAAAAGGGAAGTCTAGCCATTTTTTCATCAGAACTCATTAGGCAGAGCGACTTCTCATTTCCCTTGCTAACTATTTATATTCTTCTGACTGATGGGAACTTTCTCTACTACCTTACATTCTTATTTCCTCTTTCCCTGTTTAACTTCCATGGTCCCGTTGGTGCAGAGCTAGTCAGCCAACGTATTATCGCTTGAGTTCTCACGAGATACTTGCCTATTAGATAGCCTATTTTGGAAGGGTTGACTTAGAATAGGATTGATTTATGTTTGGTGCACTTGTATATGCATTTCCCTGTGTGTTATTATTATTAGTCCTGTTTTCTGCTAGTCTAGGTAATGCTAGACTGGGGTAAGGCTTTTCTGTGTTACGAGTTGTTGTTTGATGCAGTGGTTAAGGGTATACTCGTTTCGGTTCAGTGAAGCCTAGGTTGTCTTCGCGGCTGACTGTGTTGAGTTTATAATTTACAGTGCGTGAGGGCAAGAGCCTAACCACCCTGTATTTTATTAACAGTTTGTTTTTACTTTGTCAAGGAGCCGGGAGAAAACCAGATACAAGGGATCTGGATTTCTCAAAGTGCACTTGTTAGTTTTAACGTAATACTTTAAACAGTCGTGAGGACTTCGCTAGGCTACGAGCCGTTTTTGCTCAGTCACTGCTACCTTTTTGCCTACAGTACCCCAGCTAGACTTTACTCGATTAGTAGATACAGAATAGTATTGAAGCTATCGTTATGTATGATATTGTTTATGCACTATTGATTTCATGTGTTGCAAGCTTGGCTACTTTAGTGATTAGTGGCCCACGAGCACAATCCGAGTAGGCTATTGCCGTTGCATTTGCGGAGTACTTCCTTTTAATGTTTGCCATTTACTATTGCATATTCTTTTAATTATTCTTATTCCAATTTAAGCCTTTAATAGTATTTAATTGCCAGTGTTTTTGCTTATTGAATTACTGTTCAAAATCCGATACGTACTTCTTACGAGCATCCGAGAAGCATCTAACTTTTTTCAGAAGATTCCTTGCTCGATGCTTAAGGACTATTAATTAACGTAACGTAATAGTGCCGATCCGAGTAGAGGGTGGTGGACTTCTTAAGTTCATAGTCAAGGGTGGATTACTTCGGCTTCGGCCAACACTATTCTTTTGTGTTGTTGTTTCTTACTTCATTGTTTGATTGTTGACCAGACTAGATAATTCCTGTCTCTTTATTAGTCTGTTGTTGAACACTAGTACCGAGTTCTTGTATACCCCGTTATAGCAGATTGAACTCTGGAGGGTATTGGTGTTTTTTGTTCGGCTGGCAATACTCAGGGGTTGGGATCGTGTGTTTCCGTTGTGGCAGCGAGCCGTATTAGAGTCCTGATTGAGAGCCCTTGTGTACCCGAGTGCCAGTTCGTAACAAATGGCGACCTTGCTTAGGATTTTGTGAACAGTATAAATTTTTGCAGAGTTGTACAACATTTGTTTGCATATTGAAGAATATTTTTTTTGTATGGCAATTAGTAAAGCATTTAAGAGACTCCAGTTAATTTAGTAATTAGTGCTTGCATAGGAAGTTTAACACTTTTGTCTCGAGAATTTTTTTGTGGACTTCAGTATGTCGTGCATTAGCACTGACGATGAGCGAGAGATGTCATTTGAAGGTGTGCCGTTAGTAACCAGTGAGGAGGATGCTAGAGTTTTTGTGAGTAAGCGGTACCACGCGACGGAGGAGAGGCTGACTGGGGTGGATATTTGTGGCTTGCACCTGATAGCCAAGGTTTTGGGCATTTCCAATGTAGTAGGGATGTCCAAGGGGGAGCTGATTTCCTGGGTGTTACGTGGGCGACATGGGGTTTCGGAGGAGAGAGCGTTTGGGGGGGTTCCTCCCCAGATCCCCTCTCACTCGACTCCCACTGTGCCGTCCACTCAGTTACCGGAGGTTAGCACTCTCCCACAGAGGGATGAGAATTGGCAGATTGGAGTGCCCTCGGGTGGTGCACGTGGTGGTTCCCCAGTTTTTGCCCCCCCTCCTTCAGTAGTGGCAGCTCCCTCTTCCTGCCTGTCTCCAGATATGGTATTTAGACTTGAGCTTGCTAAGATTGAGGCTAGGAAGCAGGAGATTGAGACGGTCCACTCCCTCCCACTAAGGCTGGAAATAAATTATTGTTAACCATAATGGATGTTGCCACTAGATACCCCGATGCATACCCTATGAAAAATGGAATGGCTAAGACGGTAGTCAGTAACTTGTTGTGGTACTTCTCAAGGTACGGGTACCCGGAGGAGATTCAGTCTGATCAGGGATCTAATTTCACCTCCAACATGTTCAAGCAAACAATGCAACAGCATGGGATACGAGCAGTAGTATCGTCAGCGTATCACCCTGAGAGTCAAGGGGTGCTTGAGCGGTGGCATGCTACACTTAAAAGCATGCTCAGGTGTTATTGTGCTGACAACGGTACGGATTGGGATCTTGGATTGCCTTATGTGCTGTTTGCTGCTCGGGAGGTACAGTATGTGAGGCGCCCCTCTGAGCCTCTCACTGTCCCTGTGTTGGCTTGTTGCGGCCGTGGTGGAGAAGGAGAGGGGGACAGTCAAGCTTCGGAGGAGGATAGCTGGGATCAACATGTTTCAGCGGATCAGTGGGCGGGGAACTCGAGCCTAAGGGCTGACGAGGCTATAGCTCATTTGCCTGAGCCGCAGTTTGATGCTATCCGTCAGTTGTTCGGTTCATACCCCACTGTATTTGCTGAACACCCAGGCCTCACTACTCAGGCTATGCATGATGTTGACGTGGGGGACCATATACCCTTTAAGTCAATCCCGTACCGTGTGCCCCCCCTTACGGACTTAAGAATGCACCAGCAACGTTTCAGAACCTGATGAATGAAATTGTAAAGGACATTCCGAATTGCACCGTATATTTGGACGATGTAATCATTTATGATGACGACTTTGAGAGCCATTGTGAGCACCTTGAGACCTTGTTCCGGAAACTTAGTGAAGCAGGTCTGGTAGTAAATTTGGCAAAGTGTGACTTCGTAAAAGCCACTGTGCAGTACCTTGGGTTTGTAGTGGGAAGGGGACAGCTGTGCCCTCCTCAGAACAAGGTACAGGCTATTAATAAATTTCCGCACCCAACAACCAAGAAGCAGATTATGAGATTATTGGGTATGATAAGCTACTACAGACGCTTCATAAAAGGTTACTCAACGGTATTGGCACCTCTCACAGATTTGTTATCTAAAGACAAAAAGTTTTTGTGGGCACCTGAGTGTGAAAAGGCTTTCACTTTGGTGAAACATTTGCTATGTACTCACCCGATACTCAGGGCCCCAGACTTTAACAGGCCTTTTCAGCTGGTAACAGATGCTAGTGGTGTAGGGGCTGGTGCCGTCTTGCTACAGACAGACAATGAAGGTGTGGAACACCCAGTAAGTTTGTTTTCTAAGAAGTTCAATGCTGCACAAAAGAACTATTCTACAATAGAAAAGGAATTACTGGCGATTGTGCTGTCGCTCAGGCACTTCGAGGTGTATGTTCCAGCCTATGGACCAGTCGTGGCTATCTACACTGATCATCACCCTTTGAGATTCCTGAATCAATTTCACAATCGCAATATGAGACTGACCAGGTGGTCTTTGATGTTGCAGGAGTATAACCTGGACATCCGTCATATTGCTGGATGTGACAATGAGATCGCAGATTGTTTATCAAGGGATGATCAGTCGTAGGCTATCACAGGTGTGTGGGTTTGAGTGGAGGAAAATAGGCTGCCCTTATAGTGCAGCCGGGAAAAACATATTAAAATATAAAAATCATATAAAAACTCTTTCTTTTGATATAGGTAATCGTATAAGTTTGTCATAGCCTATAGTTTGAGTAGTCCACGAACTATCAAACGGCTGAGCTGCTGTAAGCTCGCTCTGGGAGCATGATATTGTGTCTTTTTGCTATTGTTGGGAGGAGTTATAAAATGTGTTTTTTTTTTGTTTAATAATAAGATGTGTTTTGGTGATAAACTCAGCTTTGTTTTAGTGCCATGCAGTCGCTGGGTGTGAGGGGCTTGATGGGGTTCTGTGTTTGTCAGATTTTAGCTCAGGGTTGAGCGAGTAAAATCTTGGGGGAGGTGTGACGCATGTCCACGTGTGAGCATGCTGTACAGAACGCCTAGTCATGCCGCACTCTCGCTAGGATCGTCAGGGCAGGAACTTTGGCTGTAGTCTATGTAGAGTTTCCTAACTCAGTTCATGTGACCCGTTGTACTATAAGTATTATGAATATGTATTTTGTTTTCATCTGAGTCAACGAGTTCTATTTTATATCATTAGTTATAAGTATTGTGTGTAAAACTTATTTGTAATGATGGGAAGAGAAACAGCCACAGTTAGGTGTCAGTGGGTACGCCAGGCAGGAGGTAGGCCTAACTCACTAGCACTCCTCCCTCCCTCAGTGCTAGGGGAGCCTTTGTGTATCCCAGAGGAGAGAGAAATTACGTAATGGTTGTCAGTGGGCGGTCCTTAGTAGTTCACGTTGGGCTCACTAGAGGGCCGGGTATAAAAGGGAAGTCTAGCCATTTTTTCATCAGAACTCATTAGGCAGAGCGACTTCTCATTTCCCTTGCTAACTATTTATATTCTTCTGACTGATGGGAACTTTCTCTACTACCTTACATTCTTATTTCCTCTTTTCCCTGCCTGTTTAACTTCCATGGTCCCGTTGGTGCAGAGCTAGTCAGCCAACGTATTATCGCTTGAGTTCTCACGAGATACTTGCCTATTAGATAGCCTATTTTGGAAGGGTTGACTTAGAATAGAATTGATTTATGTTTGGTGCACTTGTATATGCATTTCCCTGTGTGTTATTATTATTATTCCTGTTTTCTGCTAGTCTAGGTAATGCTAGACTGGGGTAAGGCTTTTCTGTGTTACGAGTTGTTGTTTGATGCAGTGGTTAAGTGATAAACCTGCATACTCGTTTCGGTTCAGTGAGGCCTAGGTTGTCTTCGCGGCTGACTGTGTTGAGTTTATAATTTACAGTGCGTGAGGGCAAGAGCCTAACCACCCTGTATTTTATTAACAGTTTGTTTTTACTTTGTCAAGGAGCCGGGAGAAAACCAGATACAAGGGATCTGGATTTCTCAAAGTGCACTTGTTAGTTTTAACGTAATACTTTAAACAGTCGTGAGGACTTCGCTAGGCTACGAACCGTTTTTGCTCAGTCACTGCTACCTTTTTGCCTACAGTACCCCAGCTAGACTTTACTCGATTAGTAGATACAGAATAGTATTGAAGCTTTCCTTATGTATGATATTGTTTATGCACTATTGATTTCATGTGTTGCAAGCTTGGCTACTTTAGTGATTAGTGGCCCACGAGCACAATCCGAGTAGGCTATTGCCGTTGCATTTGCGGAGTACTTCCTTTTAATGTTTGCCATTTACTATTGCATATTCTTTTAATTATTCTCATGCCAATTAGCCTTTAATAGTATTTAATTGCCAGTGTTTTTGCTTATTGAATTACTGTTCAAAATCCGATACATACAGTACTTCTTACGAGCATTCGAGAAGCATCTAACTTTTTTCAGAAGATTCCTTGCTCGATGCTTAAGGACTATTAATTAACGTAACGTAATAGTGCCGATCCGAAGTAGAGGGTGGTGGACTTCTTAAGTTCATAGTCAATGGTGGATTACTTCGGCTTCGGCCAACACTATTCTTTTGTGTTGTTGTTTCTTACTTCATTGTTTGATTGTTGACCAGACTAGATAATTCCTGTCTCTTTATTAATCTGTTGTTGAACACTAGTACCGAGTTCTTGTATACCCCGTTATAGCAGATTGAACTCTGGAGGGTATTGGTGTTTTTTGTTCAGCTGGCAGTACTCAGGGGTTGGGATCGTGTGTTTCCGTTGTGGCAGCGAGCCGTATTCGAGTCCTGATTGAGAGCCCTTGTGTACCCGAGTGCCAGTTCGTAACAATATGATACATGCCATATAGAAGCTATATGTATAGGTTTTCCATTGAACCTATTATCAACTTGCAACGAACCTAAGAACCGCCTCTAATAAAACCCAAATAGTACAAATATTGCATTTCCTCAGATAAAACATCCACAATTGTTGCTATATTGTGTATATACTTATAGCGGCATAGATGAGATACATGCCATATAGAAGCTATATGTATAGGCTTTCCATTGAACCTAATATCAACTTGCAACGAACCTAAGAACTGCCTCTAATAGAACCGAAATAGTGAACAAATGTCATTTCCTCAGTAAAAGCATCCACAATTAATGCTATATTGTCTATATGATTATAGCAGCAGACATGAGATACATGCCATAGAGAAGCCATATGTATAGGCTAACCATTGAAGCTAGTATCAATCTGCAACAAACTTAGGAACCGCCTCTAATAGAACCGCAATTTAAAAAAAATGGCATTTCCTCAGATAAAACATCCAAAATTGTCGCTATATTATCTATATGCTTATAGCGGCAGATATGAGTGTTACGTCCTGGGATATATAAACACTGGGCTCTTTCTATTGGACTAGGTATGCGGCAACAAGCAACAACGGAAAACGCTAGATCCCACCCTTATCTATAAACCCAGGCATCAAACCACCCTAAACCGTCAAGAGTCCTGCCTGGACAACAAGGTATCCTATGCCTCGGTTACAGGGTGCACGCACTATAGACTGCTGATAGTCAAGCAGGCTATATAAAAGATCACACAATTAAGTTGACTTAAAGCTTCAAGGAAAAGATAGATAACAGAATTAAATTGCAGAAACAATTTAATAACAAACTAGAAGAAAGTACATTTAACGTTACGTTAATTAATACAACTAATCACCCCTGCGTGAAAGAAGGTGAAAGCAAACAGTCCTCAAAACATCGTACAGGTAGACAAGATGCAGGTTTCTAAACTGCATGCGGCTACTGTAGGATCTGATGCTTAGCAAAGAAAGTAAGTTACGGATTTAGAGAACTCTTAACTCATAAGCAGGAATAAATACTAGTGATAGGCCATACAGTGTATAATGGCATAGGTATAATTAAATAAAGGCAGCAACTCACAATATAACCACATACAGGTGTGCTTCTCACTCTTAGTCAGGCAAGCCTGCTCGGACAGAGTCTCTAAGCCACACCCTGACTCACAATGCTCACAAAAACGATAAATTGTGGCACAATAACAAGCATACAGAAATAATAAACCCCTAGCTGTTAATCTGCCAGGTGGCAGAGGTCTAGCCTGAAGGATATAGGCTTCGGATACCCGGGCTGAGCCACCTGCTCTAGCCTAGGGACGTTCCCAAGTCTGTGCGCCAAATTACTCTAATTGAAAGGGTGCTCTCTTGAGAGACTCAGATCCCAAGTATCTGACTCTCTCCTGGCGACCCTAAAACAAACGCAAGACGTGCTAGCGCAGTGCTGAGTGGACTAGGCAAGGGCCCTCACACAACACAACACTAGACACACAGGCACACAGACAAGAAAATGCCCCCAGACTCCCACGGGTATCCTAGTAAAGTCGTGCAGGTCCACAGGACTCGCACCAGCAGACTTTACTTAAAGGATCGCAAAAAACCTCCCCTCCGGTCTAGCCCCTGCTCACCTGCCACAAGAACACACTAGCAAGCATGAAACCACCAAATATGAGACAACAAAAAAACTTCCTAGGTCTCATTAACAATTATATGTCTGCATAAGGCCCAAAATCCTATCTAGTTATCTGAGAGCTCGTCGTTAATACAATGATAGATATAAGGTCTATCAAGGGGATGGGGTAATGAAATAGACTGGTGAAGTAGTGGAAAGAAGGTATACAAAGTAAGAGAGAAAGTTTCTAAGTGGGGTTGAGAGGGATAGATATCAAGGGGGTCCGAAGGGTACGACAGTGAGGTGAGCTCTGAGTCTTGAATCTGTCTGGACCCCACCCTCGGCATGCGAAATACATCCCATGCTTGCCAACACTCAACACCGTTGCCGGGTCAAAATCGTCTACCCCTTGCGTGAGTCGAAACTAAGCCTAACGTTGCGATCAATTGGCAACAATCGGGCTCGTCCCAAGCTAGTCTCTCCGCGCCCGCGCGAAGCAACGTCCCCCAGCCGGTCTCTCTCTCCCGCTCGTCTCCTCCCACTCTCACTAGACTTACATCTTATATATAATAATGAAACAATCAACTATCGAGAATAAAATATACTAAGATGCGTTGGTTATGAATAAGGGCAGCTTCAAGCTGTGAAACAACATAAGAATATCCCAGACATTAGTTACATTGTCGTAGGATATATACTAAGGAAAAGCCGGCCGGCCGGCTGCCGCCAGCCGGTTTCTAAACGGCTGGGCAGCCGACCCTCGCGCATGCCCGCACGTGGCTACTATGCAGGAGCGTCACACCTCCCCCAAGATATAAGACACTTGACTAAGTTCTTCATATCTAACAGAAAGCTTCTCATAGTACCACACACTGTTGCGACACAAGGCACTATATATAAAAAAAATAAAGACTGTTGCACTCCACCGAGCAAGTTCAACTAACTTAGCGACAATAAGAGAAAACATTCAACTTAGATACTGCTACAACATCTTATACAAAATTCTACACGTTATAAAAATAAACAGTTTTTATAAGGTTTTTGCTTTTTTAATTTGTTTTTCTTTGGCTGAACTACAGTGACAGCCTATTTTCCTCCACTCTCAACACACACTGACTGAACGGCGAGGGTTCTCCTGCAAACAAACCCTCCCGTGACAAACAATCAGCCAAAACATTATCAGTGCCCTTAGCATGCCACACATCCAACTTGTGTCCCGGCAGCAAAACAACACCTGGCACTGATAAACTGCCCAGTTCATCACAAGACTGGCATTTCTCTTCGCTCTTTCCGGCAACGGGGCCTGCCAATAACCTTTCACTAGTTCTACCTTTGTGATAGGCGATGCAGCCCCGAGGCGGTCTATGGTGTCGTCAACTCTCGATAAGGTATAGGCGTCTGTCAGGGATAATGCACACACACTCTCGCAATCAACACACTCACTGATCTTGCCACTTAACACCGGTTGCAAAGTTACAGGCAACGACCACTCACGACATTCCTTATCCCTCAGACCCTTCGTCAACACGTAATCCAGCTCTGCTTGCACCACAGGCTGTCGAGCAGGATTTATACGGTAGGGAATTAAACTGAGCCTTGCACTATCTCCAGACTGCATGTCGGATTCTACCCTGTACATCAGGCCTGGAGAAGCAACAAACATGCGGATGCACTGCCACAGCCTAGTAAACAACTTATCTCGCAGAATAACAATCCTAGTGCCCTTCCACAACCCAGCCGAGACCGCAGCTTCTAACCTGTAGTCTCCCTCCTTCTCCACCTTCGTCCCTAGAACAGCCAGGTCATGAGAGGGACAATCAGTACCACCTGTGCAGTCACTCCCATAGTTCATTATTGCTAAGGCTTCCCCGCCGATACCGTACATGCGCACCCCCGCATTCCTTGTGACGACATCTGCCTGCGCAGCATCACCGCTTTTAGCGACATGGCCAGATACAATCGGTCTATGGTAGGGCTGTTGCATTAGACTAGAGCAGCACTGGGAGGCTATGCGACGACCGGGCACAGCCACTCCACAGCCAACCTCACCAATCTGCTCAATGTCCTCCTTTTGACCACCACCCTTGGCAGCCATGGGTCGACCCTGACCTGGCAAACATGCCAAAGCCTCGTCGCCCACCTTGAACCACCGAAACAACGAGGCTAACGGTCTTTCAACAGTCACGTGACCTGCCCGCGGAACATCTTGCACCGCCCGAGTTGTGAGACTCAGGGGCTCGGCATGACCAGTGGGGTATGAACCGAGCTGGTGCTGGAGCGCTGCACACTGCTGCTCAGGCAGGTGCTCTAGCGCTTCCACAGCCACCAGACTCGTGTCCCCCGCCCACTGCTCGGCCGAGACATGACAATCCCTACTCTCCTCCACCTGTGCCCTACTGCCCCCCTCTCCTTCTCCACCTTGGCCGCGGCAGACCAACGCAGGGACAGTAGGCTGCTCAGGTGGTTGCCTCACAAACTCCTCCAACAGGTTCACATGACATGTTTCCCCGTCCTCGTGTTTGATCTCGACAGCACCATTACCACACTTCTGAACTTCCGGATCCTCCAACTGCAGTTTACAAATATCTGAGGGAACCAACCTGTCTAGATGCTTCCGAAGCAACCCAAGTCCTCCCCCAATATCAAACTGAGCAACCCTTTTTTCTCTCCGTGTGTAACGTGCTGCCTCGGAGTCTCTTCCTGCCCTACCTCCTCACTAGCTGTGACAGGTCCTGGGGCCTCTCCAGACTCTAACATAGGTGCTAATAATGAGTCACCAAGAAACACTGCCGGCTCAAAACTCTCCAATTGACCAACACTTCCCGTTTTCTTGTGACCTTTCCTCCGCGGTTTGATAGACTGAGGTGGTGGCTGCAAGGCTCCGGATGTCTGAGAACGCGTCACAACACACGCCATGGTTTGTACGCTATACTTCTCAACCCGTTCCTGTTCCTCCCTACTAACGTCGGCCGCCTTCTCGGCAACGATCAAGGGTGAAACCTTAGAAGCAGGCACCGCAAAGTCGTTGCCGAGGAGGAGGTCGACGCCGAGGGGTACGATCCTTTGCACCCGACTCACTCCTAGCTGCTGCTTCGCACCCTCTAATTAATGACAGTCGGAGGTCAACCATTTCTGCTGCCTCCTGGAGAGTTCTAGGATTTTTGTCCTTTATATTTAATGTTCACTTCAAGCAGTAAGTTTCTGGTTGTAACTCATAGGCCCGTAGCACAGCCTTCTTTAGCTCATCATAAACTAAACAGGACTCTAAAGGTAGTGCATCATACGCTTTTAGCCCCTTTCCTAGGAGTCTTGATGAAACTAATGCTGCCCACTTTTCCTGAGGCCACTGGTGTTCCTGACACTTCTTCTCAAATCGCATAAAAAACTCAAGTCACACATGATTCATCGAACACAGGAACTAGTTTAAGCAGGTGCGACAATGATTGGTCCCGATGTCTGTTACCTCCCCCAATATTTCGCCCTGTTACCTCCACTCGAGATCTTTCCAGCTCCCTGTCAGCCCGATACCTAGTAGACTCTGCCTGCAGTTCAGCCTCTCGTATAGCTGTTCTCTCTGCAGCCTCAGCCTGCATACTAGCCTGTCTCTCGGTAGCCTCAACCTGAGCTCTAGCAACCTCAACCTTGGCCATCTCAAGCCGAAACAACAAATCTGGAGTCAACCCTTGAGGAGGGGAAGGTGCATTTAATGGAGAGGGTCCCTGTGATTGAATTCCACGCTGCCATTGACCATCAACTTGGGGGTATGTACTAAATTCAGGCACCCTGACGTTTGATACGGGGGTAGAGTGGAGGGGGGGCTGGGGACCGGGGCCCCCAGTCGCCTCTCCACCCAGGTCTCTCCCTTCTAAACCCAATATCAAAGTCCTCAGCTGATCTTTCCTCATGCCACTTAAACCCTGGTGACCCTGAAGACCTGCCACACACTTTAAGCCATACTTATTCAGCTTCAACACCCTGGCAGCGGTAAGGGGCACCTCTAAAAATCTTCTAGCACCCTCCTCGCTATCGACTAGCCACTCCACAGGTCTTTCTCCCTCCGAGCCCGTATCGTGACCTGACCCACCACTGTGTTCTGATGTATTAGACATGTTTGTGTACTGCAGTAATTATCACGGTTATAGAATGTGCATTATCTCCTATGCAAGTATGTATATACTAATGTTATTTAAAGTCTTTAATGTGTGACGCATCTCCAGTGTGAGCATGCTGTACAGAACGCCTAGTCATGCCCCACTCTCGCTAGGATCGTCAGGGCAGGAACTTTGGCTGTAGTCTATGTAGAGTTTCCTAACTTAGTTCATGTGAGCCGTTGTACTATAAGTATTATGAATATGTATTTTGTTTTCATCTGAGTCAACGAGTTCTATTTTATATCATTAGTTATAAGTATTGTGTGTAAAACTTATTTGTAATGATGGGAAGAGAAACAGCCACAGTTGGGGTCAGTGGGTGCGCCAGGCGGGAGGTGGGCCTAACTCACTAGCACTCCCCCCACCCCCCCCCCCTCAGTGCTAGGGGAGCCTTTGTCTATCCCAGAGGAGAGAGAGAAATTACGTAATGGTTGTCAGTGGGCGGTTCTTAGTAGTTCACGTTGGGCTCACTAGAGGGCCGGGTATAAAAAGGGAAGTCTAGCCATTTTTTCATCAGAACTCATTAGGCAGAGTGACTTCTCATTTCCCTTGCTAACTATATATATTCTTCTGACTGATGTGAACTTTCTCTACTACCTTACATTCTTATCTCCTCTTTTCCCTGCCTGTTTAACTTCCATGGTCCCGTTGGTGCAGAGCTAGTCAGCCAACGTATTATCGCTTGAGTTCTCACGAGATACTTGCCTATTAGATAGCCTATTTTGGAAGGGTTAACTTAGAATAGGATTGATTTATGTTTGTTGCACTTGTATATGCATTTCCCTGTCTGTTATTATTATTATTCCTGTTTTCTGCTAGTCTAGGTAATGCTAGACTGGGGTCAGGCTTTTCTGTGTTACGAGTTGTTGTTTGATGCAGTGGTTAAGCGATAAACCTGCATACTCGTTTCGGTTCAGTGAAGCCTAGGTTGTCTTCGCGGCTGACTGTGTTGAGTTAATAATTTACAGTGCGTGAGGGCAAGAGCCTAACCACCCTGTATTTTATTAACAGTTTGTTTTTACTTTGTCAAGGAGCCGGGAGAAAACCAGATACAAGGGATCTGGATTTCTCAAAGTGCACTTGTTAGTTTTAACGTAATACTTTAAACAGTTGTGAGGACTTCGCTAGGCTACGAGCCGTTTTTGCTCAGTCACTGCTACCTTTTGCCCACAGTACCCCAGCTAGACTTTACTCGATTAGTAGATACAGAATAGTATTGAAGCTTTCCTTATGTATGATATTGTTTATGCACTATTGATTTCATGTGTTGCAAGCTTGGCTACTTTAGTGATTAGTGGCCCACGAGCACAATCCGAGTAGGCTATTGCCGTTGCATTTGCGGAGTACTTCTTTTTAATGTTTGCCATTTACTATTGCATATTCTTTTAATTATTCTTATGCCAATTTAAACCTTTAATAGTATTTAATTGCCAGTGTTTTTGCTTATTGAATTACTGTTCAAAATCCGATACGTACTTCTTACGAGCATCCGAGAAGCATCTAACTTTTTTCAGAAGATTCCTTGCTCGATGCTTAAGGACTATTAATTAACGTAACGTAATAGTGCCGATCCAAAGTAGAGGGTGGAGGACTTCTTAAGTTCTTAGGCAAGGGTGGATTACTTCGGCTTCGGCCAACAGTATTCTTTGGTGTTGTTGTTTCTTACTTCATTGTTGGATTGTTGACCAGACTAGATAATTCCTGTCTCTTTATTAGTCTGTTGTTGAACACTAGTACCGAGTTCTTGTATACCCCGTTATAGCAGATTGAACTCTGGAGGGTATTGGTGTTTTTTGTTCGGCTGGCAGTACTCAGGGGTTGGGATCGTGTGTTTCCGTTGTGGCAGCGAGCCGTATTCGAGTCCTGATTGAGAGCCCTTGTGTACCCGAGTGCCAGTTCGTAACAAATGTGTTATATTGGTTGCTCCAAAAAAAAAAAATCTATGTCCACTGTATTCCTCTAATCATAAGGAATCTCAAAACAAATGACCACTATATCCCTCTGTTCAGTAAATCCTATGCAAGGTCGCCATTTGTTACGTCCTGGGATATATAAACACTGGGCTCTTTCTATTGGACTAGGTATGCGGCAACAAGCAACAACGGAAAACGCTAGATCCCACCCTTATCTATAAACCCAGGCAACAAACCACCCTAAACCGTCAAGAGTCCTGCCTGGACAACAAGGTATCCTATGACTCGGTTACAGGGTGCACGCACTATAGACTGCTGATAGTCAAGCAGGCTATATAAAAGATCACACAATTAAGTTGACTTAAAGCTTCAAGGAAAAGATAGATAACGGAATTAAATTGCAGAAACAATTTAATAACAAACTAGAAGAAAGTACATTTAACGTTACGTTAATTAATACAACTAATCACCCCTGCGTGAAAGAAGGTGAAAGCAAACAGTCCTCAAAACATCGTACAGGTAGACAAGATGCAGGTTTCTAAACTGCATGCGGCTACTGTAGGATCTGATGCTTAGCAAAGAAAGTAAGTTACGGATTTAGAGAACTCTTAACTCATAAGCAGGGATAAATACTAGTGATAGGCCATACAGTGTATAATGGCATAGGTATAATTAAATAAAGGCAGCAACTCGCAACATAACCACATACAGGTGTGCTTCTCACTCTTAGTCAGGCAAGCCTGCTCGGACAGAGTCTCTAAGCCACACCCTGACTCACAATGCTTACAAAAACGGTAAACTGTGGCACAATAACAAGCATACAGAAATAATAAACCCCTAGCTGTTAATCTGCCAGGTGGCAGAGGTCTAGCCGGAAGGATATAGGCTTCGGATACCCGGGCTGAGCCACCTGCTCTAGCCTAGCGACGTTCCCAAGTCTGTGCACCAAATTACTCTAATTGAAAGGGTGCTCTCTTGAGAGACTCAGATCCCAAGTATCTGACTCTCTCCTGGCGACCCTAAAACAAACGCAAGACGTGCTAGCGCAGTGCTGAGTGGACTAGGCAAGGGCCCTCACACAACACAACACTAGACACACAGGCACCCAGACAAGAAAATGCCCCCAGACTCCCACGGGTATCCTAGTAAAGTCGTGCAGGTCCACAGGACTCGCACCAGCAGTCTTTACTTAAAGGATCGCAAATAACCTCCCCTCCGGTCTAGCCCCTGCTCACCTGCCACAAGAACACACTAGCAAGCATGAAACCACCAAATATGAGACAACAAAAAAGCTTCCTAGGTCTCATTAACAATTATATCTCTGCATAAGGCCCAAAATCCTATCTAGTTATCTGAGAGCTCGTCGTTAATACAATGATAGATATAAGGTCTATCAAGGGGATGGGGTAATGAAATAGACTGGTGAAGTAGTGGAAAGAAGGTATACAAAGTAAGAGAGAAAGTTTCTAAGTGGGGTTGAGAGGGATAGATATCAAGGGGGTCCGAAGGGTACGACAGTGAGGTGAGCTCGGAGTCTTGAATCTGTCTGGACCCCACCCTAGGCATGCGAAATACATCCCATGCTTGGCAACACTCAACACCGTTGCCGGGTCAAAATCATCTACCCCTTGCGTGAGTCGAAACTAAGCCTAACGTTGCGATCAATTGGCAACAATCAGGCTCGTCCCAAGCTAGTCTCTCCGCGCCCGCGTGAAGCAACGTCCCTCAGCCGGTCTCTCTCTCCCGCTCATCTCCTCCCACTCTCACTAGACTTACATCTTATATATAATAATGAAACAATCAACTATCGAGAATAAAATATACTAAGATGCGTTGGTTAAGAATAAGGGCAGCTTCAAGCTGTGAAACAACATAAGAATATCCCAGACATTAGTTACATTGTCGTAGGATATATACTAAGGAAAAGCCGGCCGGCCGGCTGCCGCCAGCCGGTTTCTAAACGGCTGGGCAGCCGACCCTCGCGCATGCCCGCACGTGGCTACTATGCAGGAGCGTCACATGAGATACATGCCATATAGAAGCTATATGTATAGGCTTTCCATTGATCCTATTATCAACTTGCAACGAACCTAAAAACCGGTTCTAATAGAACCGAAATAGTGAACAAATGCCATTTCCTCAGTTAATACATTTAAAATTTATGCTATATTGTCTATATGCTTATAGCGGCCGAGAATAGATACATGCCATAGAGAAGCCATATGTATAGGCTATCCATTGAACCTGGTATCAATTTGCAACGAACCTAAGAACCGCTTCTAATAGAACCGAAATTGTAAAACATCCACAATTGTTACTATTTTGTTTATATGCTTATAGCGGCAGAGGTGAGATACATGCCATATAGACGTTATATATATAAGCATTCCACTGACCCTATTATCAACTTGCAACGAACCTAAGAACTTCCTCTAATTGAACCGAAATTATAACAAAATGGCATTTCCTCAGTTAAAACATCCAAAATGTTTGCTATATTGTCTACATGCTTATAGCGGCAGATATGAGATACATGCCATATAGAAGCTATATGCATAGGCATTCCATTGTACCTTATTAACTTGCAACGAACCAAAGAACCGCCTCTAATTGAACCGAAATCAAATATAAATGAAATTTCCTCAGTTAAAACATCCAAAATCTTTGCTATATTATCTATATGCTTTTAGCGTCAGAGGTGTGATACATGCCATATAGAAGCTATATGTATAGGCTTTGCATTGAACCTATTATAAACTTGCAGCGAACCTAAAAACCACCTCTATTACAACCGAAATAATAAAACAATGGCATTTCCTAAGTTAAAATATCCAAAATAGTTGCTACTGTATATATGATTATAGCGGCAGAGCTGAGATATATTCCATATAGAAACTATATGTATAGGCTTTCCATTGAACATATTAGTAACTTTCAACGAACCTAAGAACCTCTTCTAATAGAACCGAAATAGTAAATAAATATAATTTCCTGAGTTAAAACATCCAAAATTGATGCTATATTGTCTATATGCTTATAGCGGCAGAGATGAGATACAATCCGTATAGAAGCTATATGCATAGGCTTTCCATTGAACCTATTATCAACTTGCAACGAACCTAAGAACCGCCTCTAATAGAACCGACATTGAAAATAAATGGCATTTCCTCAGTTAAAACATCCACAGTTGTTGCTATATTGTCTATATGCTTATTGCGGCAGAGGTTAGATACATGACATATAGAAGCTATATATATAGGCTTTCTATTGAACCTATTATCAACGTGCAACGAACCTAAGAACCGCCTCTAATAGAACCGAAATAGTAAGAAAATGACATTTCCTCAGATAAAACATCCACAATTGTTGCTATATTGTCTATATACTTATAGCGGCATATATTAAATATACGCCATATAAAAGCTATATGTATAGGCTTTCCATTGAACCTATTATCAACTTGCAACGAACCTAAGAACCGCCTCTAATTAAAACCGAAATAGTACAAAAATGGCATTTCCTCAGATAAAACATCCACAATTGTTGCTATATTGTCTATATACTTAAAGCGGCATAAATGAGATATATGCTATATAGAAGCTATATGTATAGGCTTTCCATTGAACCTTATATCAAATTGCAACGAACCTAAGAACCGCCTCTAATTGAGCCGAAATAGTGCAAAAATGGCATGTCCTCAGTTAAAACATCCACAAGTGTTGCTATATTGTCTATATGCTTAGAGCGCCAGAGATCAGATACTTGCCATATAGAAGCTATATGTATAGGCTTTCCATTGAACCTATTATCAACTTTCAACGAACCTAAGAACCGCCTCTAATAGAACCGAAATAGTATACAAATGGCATTTCCTCAGTTAAAACATCCAACATTATTGCTATATTGTCTATATGCTTATAGCGGCAGAGATGAGATACATGCCATATAGAAGCTATATGTATAGGTTTTTCATTGAACCTAGAATCAACTTGCAACGAACCTAAGAACCGCCTCTAATAGAACCGAAATAGTGAACAAATGTAATTTCCTCAGTAAAAGCATCCAAAATTAATGCTATATTGTCTATATGATTAAAGCGGCAGAGATGAGATACAAGCCATAGAGAAGACATATGTATAGGCTAACCATCGAACCTAGTATCAATCTGTAACAAACCTAGGAACCGACTCTAATAGAACCGCAATTTAAAAAATGGCATTTCCTCAGTTAAAACATCCACAATTGTCGATATATTGTCTATATGCTTATAGCGGCAGATATGAGATACATGCCATATAGAAGCTACATGTATAGGCTTTCCATTGATCCTATTATCAACTTGCAACAAACCTAAGAACCGTCTCTAATAGAACCGAAATGGTGAACAAATGTAATTTCCTCAGTTAAAACATCTAAATTTGATGCTATATTGTCTATATGCTTATAGAGGCAGAGATGAGATACATGCCATAGAGAAGCCATATGTATAGGCTATCCATTGAACCTAGTATCAATTTGCAACGAACCTAAGAACCGCTTCTAATAGAACCGAAATTGTAAAACATCCACAATTGTTGCTATATTGTCTATATGCTTATAGCGGCAGAGGTGAGATATATACCATATAGACGCTATATGTATAGGCATTCCACTGAACCTAAGTACAAAAATGGCATTTCCTCACAGAAAACATCCACAATTGTTGCTATATTGTCTATATACTTATAGCGGCATAGATGAGATATATGCTATATAGAAGTTATATGTATAGGCTTTCCATTGATCCTTATATCAACTTGCAACGAACCTAAGAACCACCTCTAATTGAGCCGAAATAGTAAAAAAATGGCATTTCCTCAGTTAAAACATCCAAAAGTGTTGGTATATTGTCTATATTCTTAGAACGCCAGAGATCAGATACTTGCCATATAGAAGCTATATGTATAGGCTTTCCATTGAACCTAGAATCAACTTGCAACGAACCTAAGAACCGCTTTTACGAACTGGCACTCGGGTACACAAGGGCTCTCAATCAGGACTCGAATACGGCTCGCTGCCACAACGGAAACACACGATCCCAACCCCTGAGTACTGCCAGCCGAACAAAAAACACCAATACCCTCCAGAGTTCAATCTGCTATAACGGGGTATACAAGAACTCGGTACTAGTGTTCAACAACAGACTAATAAAGAGACAGAAATTATCTAGTCTGGTCAACAATCAAACAATGAAGTAAGAAACAACAACACCAAAGAATAGTGTTGGCCGAAGCCGAAGTAATCCACCCTTGACTATGAACTTAAGAAGTCCACCACCCTCTACTTCGGATCGGCACTATTACGTTACGTTAATTAATAGTCCTTAAGCATCGAGTAAGGAATCTTCTGAAAAAAGTTAGATGCTTCTCGGATGCTCGTAAGAAGTACATATCGGATTTTGAACAGTAATTCAATAAGCAAAAACACTGGCGATTAAATACTATTAAAGGCTTAAGTTGGCATAAGAATAATTAAAAGAATATGCAATAGTAAATGGCAAACATTAAAAGGAAGTACTCTGCAAATGCAACGCCAATAGCCTACTCGGATTGTGCTCGTGGGCCACTAATCACTAAAGTAGCCAAGCTTGCAACACATGAAATCAATAGTGCATAAACAATATCATACATAAGGAAAGCTTCAATACTATTCTGTATCTACTAATCGAGTAAAGTCTAGCTGGGGTACTGTGGGCAAAAGGTAGCAGTGACTGAGCAAAAACGGCTTGTAGCCTAGCGAAGTCCTCACGACTGTTTAAAGTATTACGTTAAAACTAACAAGTGCACTTTGAGAAATCCAGATCCCTTGTATCTGGTTTTCTCCCGGCTCCTTGACAAAGTAAAAACAAACTGTTAATAAAATACAGGGTGGTTAGGCACTTGCCCTCACGCACTGTAAATTATAAACTCAACACAGTCAGCCGCGAAGACAACCTAGGCTTCACTGAACCGAAACGAGTATGCAGGTTTATTGCTTAACCACTGCATCAAACAACAACTCGTAACACAGAAAAGCCTTACCCCAGTCTAGCATTACCTAGACTAGCAGAAAACAGGAATAATAATAATAACACACAGGGAAATGCATATACAAGTGCAACAAACATAAATCAATCCTATTCTAAGTCAACCCTTCCAAAATAGGCTATCTAATAGGCAAGTATCTCGTGAGAACTCAAGCGATAATACGTTGGCTGACTAGCTCTGCACCAACGGGACCATGGAAGTTAAACAGGGCAGGGAAAAGAGGAGATAAGAATGTAAGGTAGTAGAGAAAGTTCCCATCAGTCAGAAGAATATATATAGTTAGCAAGGGAAATGAGAAGTCGCTCTGCCTAATGAGTTCTGATGAAAAAATGGCTAGACTTCCCTTTTATACCCGGCCCTCTAGTGAGCCCAACGTGAACTACTAAGGACCGCCCACTGACAACCATTACGTAATTTCTCTCTCTCCTCTGGGATACACAAAGGCTCCCCTAGTACTGAGGGAGGGAGGAATACGAGTGAGTTAGGCCTACCTCCTGCCTGGCGTACCCACTGACACGTAACTGTGGCTGTTTCTCTTACCATCATTACAAATAAGTTTTACACACAACACTTATAACTAATGATATAAAATAGAACTCGTTGACTCAGATGAAAACAAAATACATATTCATAATACTTATAGTACAACGGCTCACATGAACTGAGTTACGAAACTCTACATAGACTACAGCCAAAGTTCCTGCCCTGACGATCCTAGCGAGAGTGCGGCATGACTAGGCGTTCTGCACAGCATGCTCACACGTGGACATGCGTCACACCTCCCCCAAGATTTTACTCGCTCAACCCTGAGCTAAAATCTGACAAACACAGAACCCCATCAAGCCCCTCACACCCAGCGACCGCATGGCACTAAAACAAAGCTGAGTTTATCACCAAAACACATCTTCTTAAAACAAAAAATCACATTTTATAACTCCTCCCAACAATAGCAAACAGACACAATATCATGCTCCCAGAGCGAGCTTACAGCAGCTCAGCCGTTTGATAGTTTGTGGACTACTCAAACTCTATAGGCTATGACAAACTTATACGATTACCTATATCAAAAGAAAGAGTTTTTATATGATTTTTATATTTTAATATGTTTTTTCCCGGCTGCACTACAAGGGCAGCCTATTTTCCTCCACTCAAACCCACACACCTGTGATAGCCTACGACTGATCATCCACCCTTGATAAACAATCCGCGATCACATTGTCACATCCAGCAATATGACGGATGTCCAGGTTATACTCCTGCAACATCAAAGACCACCTGGTCAGTCTCATATTGCGATTGTGAAATTGATTCAGGAATCTCAAAGGGTGATGATCAGTGTAGATAACCACGACTGGGCCATAGGCTGGAACATACACCTCGAAGTGCCTGAGCGACAGCACAATCGCCAGTAATTCCTTTTCTATTGTAGAATAGTTCTTTTGTGCAGCATTGAACTTCTTAGAAAACAAACTTACTGGGTGTTCCACACCTTCATTGTCTGTCTGTAGCAAGACGGCACCAGCCCCTACACCACTAGCATCTGTTGCCAGCTGAAAAGGCCTGTTAAAGTCTGGGGCCCTGAGTATCGGGTGAGTACATAGTAAATGTTTCACCAAAGTGAAAGCCTTTTCATACTCAGGTGCCCACAAAAACTGTTTGTCCTTAGATAACAAATCTGTGAGAGGTGCCAACACCGTTGAGTAACCTTTTATGAAGCGTCTGTAGTAGCCTATCATACCCAAGATTCTCATAACCTGCTTCTTGGTTGTTGGGTGCGGAAATTTATTGATAGCCTGTACCTTGTTCTGAGGAGGGCACACCTGTCCCCTTCCCACTACAAACCCAAGGTACTGCACAGTGGCTTTTACGAAGTCACACTTTGCCAAATTTACTACCAGACCTGCTTCACTAAGTTTCCGGAACAAGGTCTCAAGGTGCTCACAATGGCTCTCAAAGTCGTCATCATAAATGATTACATCGTCCAAATATACGGTGCAATTTGGAATGTCCTTTACAATTTCATTCATCAGGTTCTGAAACGTTGCTGGTGCATTCTTAAGTCCGTAAGGCATAACATTGCACCGGTAGGTACTCCCGTCCACAACAAAACCACATACCTCTTTAGCACGCTCGGACAAAGGTACTTGCCAGTAACCTTTTACTAAATCTACTTTAGACAAAAAACGAGCATTACCAATTTTGTCAACACTATCATCAACCCGAGGAAGAGGATATGGGTTAGTTGGAGTCAAACCATTTAACCTACGGAAATCAATACAAAAGCGTACCTTGCCATCTGGCTTAGGCTGCAGTGTTATGGGGGAAGTCCACTTAACTGTGCCTTTCTCTATCAACCCTCTACCGAGCATATACTCCAACTCATCCCTCAGAGCTGGTAGTTTTATGGGGGGCACACGGTACGGGATTGACTTAAAGGGTATATGGTCCCCCACGTCAACATCATGCATAGCCTGAGTAGTGAGGCCTGGGTGTTCAGCAAATACAGTGGGGTATGAACCGAACAACTGACGGATAGCATCAAACTGCGGCTCAGGCAAATGAGCTATAGCCTCGTCAGCCCTTAGGCTCGAGTTCCCCGCCCACTGATCCGCTGAAACATGTTGATCCCAGCTATCCTCCTCCGAAGCTTGACTGTCCCCCTCTCCTTCTCCACCACGGCCACAACAAGCCAACACAGGGACAGTGAGAGGCTCAGAGGGGCGCCTCACATACTCTTTAATAAGGTTCACGTGACATAACTGGTTCTTTTTCCTCCTGTCTGGAGTGGCAACAAGGTAATCTAAGTCTGAAATTTTTTCTACAATTTTATAAGGTCCAGTGCACTTCGCAGAGAGGGGGTTACCAACCAAAGGCTACACAATTAATACCACTTGTCCTACAGTGAACTTCCGGAGCCTCACTTTGCGATCATACCTGTCCTTCATCAAAGCTTGTGATTCTGTCAAATTTCTACCTGCCATCTCCAGACTCTTAAGCATGTGCTCACGGCTTTCAAGCACATACTTTAATAATGGACAAGGCTGCACAGTCCCCTCCCAAATTTCTTTCAGCATGTTAAGGGGGCCCCTGACACGTGTCCAAAAATCAGCTCGTTTGGACTAAATCCCAGGCTCTCACCAGGTACCTCCCGAGCAGCAAACAGCACATAAGGCAATCCAAGATCCCAATCCATACCGTTGTCAGCACAATAACACCTGAGCATGCTTTTAAGTGTAGCATGCCACCGCTCAAGCACCCCTGGACTCTCAGGGTGATACGCTGACGATACTACTGCTCGTATCCCACGCTGTTGCATTGTTTGCTTGAACATGTTGGAGGTGAAATTAGATCCCTGATCAGACTGAATCTCCTCCGGGTACCCGTACCTTGAGAAGTACCACAACAAGTTACTGACTACCGTCTTAGCCATTCCATTTTTCATAGGGTATCTAGTGGCAACATCCATTATGGTTAACACAAATTTATTTCCAGCCTTAGTGGGAGGGAGTGGACCAACCATGTCAACAATAATTTTACTAAAGGGTGGCCCAATCACAGGAATAGGATGTAACGGAGCCTTAGGAATAACTTGGTTCGGTTTCCCGACACGTTGACAAATATCACATGAGTTTATCCATGACTGCACATGAGACTTCATCCCCGGCCACCAAAACAATTTCCCCAAAGCCGCCACCGTTTTCTTGGCACCCAAATGTCCTGATAATGGAGAATCATGAGCCAACCTAAGCAAACTTTCCCTGCAGCCCTCTGGCACGACCAGCTGGTCAACTGTACCTGATCCGCCCTCCCAGTTCCTTTTAGGATCTTGATATCGGTGGTATAAAATTCCATTAAAGAAAACAAAATCCCCTGCCTTTGCATCCCTATATTCTTCTAACTCCACAGCCCCATTGGTACACTGCAAAACCTCTGGATCCTCTAATTGCAACTTTCTAATGTCTGTGGGAGCCAACATGTCTAACTGCTTGGTCAAGAACTCATGCCCTCCCCCAACATCCAACTTAGACATCCGGTTTTCTCGCTGCAGGTAACGGTGCTGTCTCTGAGTCTCTGCCTCCTCCACTACTTTATCAACTGTCTTAGGCACTGGAGTTACAACAGACTCGGTCAAAGGTCCTGCTATTGGGTCTTTTGGGAGAGCCACTGGTTCTAAACTCTTCAAACGTTTCCCAGCCTTCCGCTTCTCCTTAATTCCCTTCCTCCGCTGTTCTGTGGCCTGTGAAATAGGCTGTGATACCTCAAATGCTTGGGAACGAGTTACCACACACGCCATCTGTTGGCATTGACAACTCACTACCCACTCTTGTTCCTCCCTACTCACGTCGGCCGGCCTCTCGGCAACGACTAAGGGTGGAACTTCTAAAGTAGGCACCGCAAAGTCGTTGCCGAGAAGAAGGTCGACGCCCTCCACTGGCAATTTCTCAACGATCCCAACATCTAAGTCCTTAATCACACCATCAACTTCCAGCTCCACACGAACCAACGGGTATGACGTGGTCGCATTAATACCCTGAACAACAACCACCCGTGCCGCATTAATTGGTCGCCCCGTGAAATTCTTCAAAAGTGTCTGTGAAGCTCCAGTATCACGCAAAACTTCCACCTTATGCTGGCAACCCGCCCAACTTACCCTACCGGTCCCTCTATGGGCGTAAAAGTCATCACGGACAGGGGACGAGCCTTCCTGAGTCTTATACATAGCCTGTGACCCTGCCGCTGGCAAACTACCCTGGGTAAATCCAGACGACATTTCAGCCACACCTATGCTGCGCATCAAAGACACGGCTGCAGTTGGCGGCTTACTAGGACAAGATTGTGCATAATGCCCCTTCTTTCTACAATGAAAACATTCCACTTCCCCTATCGGTCTCTTCCGATAAGGGGCGGAGTTCTGACCCTTCTGTAATGGGACGGCTGTAGTCTTTGGTTCAGTCCTGGTATCTTGGCTTTTAAACTGAGGTTTATATCTATAGTGATTGTCCTGAGCTCGAGGGTTTGGAGTATCGCGCCCCTTGGGAACTGCATCAACACGCTTTACAGATTCACATCCCCTGATTAGCGACAACCTGAGGTCAGCCATCTCAGCTGCCTCTTGAAGAGTTCTTGGGTTCTTTTCTTTAATAGTTAAAGTCATTTCTGCACCAGTACACTTATAAAACTGCTCGAGCAGAAACAGCTCAGTCAACTGTTCTGCCGTCTCGGCTTTCTCAGAACGTGTCCAGTTTTTAAGTGCATCTTTTAAGTCCCGGGCATGTTCAAGAAAGGTCGCCTCCCTAGTCTTTGTAACACCCCGAAACTTCAATCGATATGTTTCCGGTTGCAACTCGTATGCCCGTAGGACAGCTCTCTTCAATTCTGGGTAGTCAATGCAGGACTCTAAAGGCAGTGCATCATAAGCCTTCAGACCCTTACCCGTAAGTCTTGAGGAGACTAGAGCTGCCCACTTCTCTTCAGGCCAATTATGCTCCCTACACTTCTTCTCAAAACGATTAAAAAATTCTGTGACTTCAGTTTCACTAAATACCGGCACCAATTTGACTAAGTGGGCTAAGGACTGTTCTCTTACTTGGCCCTCACGGCCCATCCGAGTCCCTGTCAACTCTGCACGAGTCTTATCTAAATCTAATTTAGCACAATATTTCTCCGAGTCGTACCTAAGCTCAGCCTCATGCCTCCTGGTCTCATCCTCCTGCCTCCTAACCTCAATCTCATGCCTCCTCGTCTCATCCTCCTGCCTCCTGGTCTCATCCTCCTGCTTCCTAGCCTCAATCTTAGCAAGCTCAAGTCTAAATACCATATCTGGAGACAGGCAGGAAGAGGGAGCTGCCACTACTGAAGGAGGGGGGGCAAATACTGGGGAACCACCACGTGCACCACCCGAGGGCACTCCAATCTGCCAATTCTCATCCCTCTGTGGGAGAGTGCTAACCTCCGGTAACTGAGTGGACGGCACTGTGGGAGTCGAGTGAGAGGGGATCTGGGAAAGAACCCCCCCAAACGCCCTCTCCTCCGAAACCCCATGTCGCCCATGCAACACCCAGGAAATCAGCTCCCCCTTGGACATCCCTGCTACATTGGAAATGCCCAAAACCTTGGCTATCAGGTGCAAGCCACAAACATCCACCCCAGTCAGCCTCTCCTCCGTCACGTGGTACCGCTTACTCACAAAAACTCTAGCATCCTCCTCACTGGTTACTAACGGCACACCTTCAAATGACATCTCTCGCTCATCGTCAGTGCTAATGCACGACATACTGAAGTCCACAACAAAATTATCGAGACAAAAGTGTTAAACTTCCTATGCAAGCACTAATTACTAAATTAACTGGAGTCTCTTAAATGCTTTACTAATTGCCATTCAAAAAATATATATTCTTCAATATGCACGCTAAAATACAAACAAACAAATGTTGTACAACTCTGCAAAAATGTATACTGCTCACAAAATCCTAAGCAAGGTCGCCATTTGTTACGAACTGGCACTCGGGTACACAAGGGCTCTCAATCAGGACTCGAATATGGCTCGCTGCCACAACGGAAACACACGATCCCAACCCCTGAGTACTGCCAGCCGAACAAAAAACACCAATACCCTCCAGAGTTCAATCTGCTATAACGGGGTATACAAGAACTCGGTACTAGTGTTCAACAACAGACTAATAAAGAGACAGGAATTATCTAGTCTGGTCAACAATCAAACAATGAAGTAAGAAACAACAACACCAAAGAATAGTGTTGGCCGAAGCCGAAGTAATCCACCCTTGACTATGAACTTAAGAAGTCCACCACCCTCTACTTCGGATCGGCACTATTACGTTATGTTAATTAATAGTCCTTAAGCATCGAGCAAGGAATCTTCTGAAAAAAGTTAGATGCTTCTCGGATGCTCGTAAGAAGTACGTATCGGATTTTGAACAGTAATTCAATAAGCAAAAACACTGGCAATTAAATACTATTAAAGGCTTAAATTGGCATAAGAATAATTAAAAGAATATGCAATAGTAAATGGCAAACATTAAAAGGAAGTACTCCGCAAATGCAACGGCAATAGCCTACTCGGATTGTGCTCGTGGGCCACTAATCACTAAAGTAGCCAAGCTTGCAACACATGAAATCAATAGTGCATCAACAATATCATACATAAGGAAAGCTTCAATACTATTCTGTATCTACTAATCGAGTAAAGTCTAGCTGGGGTACTGTAGGCAAAAAGGTAGCAGTGACTGAGCAAAAACGGCTCGTAGCCTAGCGAAGTCCTCACGACTGTTTAAAGTATTACGTTAAAACTAACAAGTGCACTTTGAGAAATCCAGATCCCTTGTATCTGGTTTTCTCCCGGCTCCTTGACAAAGTAAAAACAAACTGTTAATAAAATACAGGGTGGTTAGGCTCTTGCCCTCACGCACTGTAAATTATTAACTCAACACAGTCAGCCGCGAAGACAACCTAGGCTTCACTGAACCGAAACGAGTATGCAGGTTTATCGCTTAACCACTGCATCAAACAACAACTCGTAACACAGAAAAGCCTTGCCCCAGTCTAGCATTACCTAGACTAGCAGAAAACAGGAATAATAATAACAACACACAGGGAAATGCATATACAAGTGTAACAAACATAAGTCAATCCTATTCTAAGTCAACCCTACCAAAATAGGCTATCTAATAGGCAAGTATCTCGTGAGAACTCAAGCGATAATACGTTGGCTGACTAGCTCTGCACCAACGGGACCATGGAAGTTATACAGGGCAGGGAAAAGAGGAAATAAGAATGTAAGGTAGTAGAGAAAGTTCCCATCAGTCAGAAGAATATAAATAGTTAGCAAGGGAAATGAGAAGTCGCTCTGCCTAATGAGTTCTGATGAAAAAATGGCTAGACTTCCCTTTTATACCCGGCCCTCTAGTGAGCCCAACGTGAACTACTAAGGACCGCCCACTGACAACCATTACGTAATTTCTCTCTCTCCTCTGGGAGACACAAAGGCTCCCCCTAGCACTGAGGGAGGGAGGAGTGCTAGTGAGTTAGGCCTACCTCCTGCCTGGCGTACCCACTGACACCTAACTGTGGCTGTTTCTCTTCCCATCATTACAAATAAGTTTTACACACAATACTTATAACTAATGATATAAAATAGAACTCGTTGACTCAGATGAAAACAAAATACATATTCATAATACTTATAGTACAACGGCTCACACGAACTAAGTTAGGAAACTCTACATAGACTACAGCCAAAGTTCCTACCCTGACGATCCTAGCGAGAGTAGGGCATGACTAGGCGTTCTGTACAGGATGCTCACACGTGGACATGCGTCACAATATTATATACCTTGATTTTCAAAAGACCTTTGACAAAGTTCCCCACAAACGTTTACTGCTAAAACTAAAAGCGCATGGAATACAAGACGGTGTGTTGAAATGGATAGAAAATTGGCTCAGCGACAGAAAGCAAAGAGTAGTCATAAACGGTAAGGCATCTAAATGGACCAATGTAAGTAGCGGGGTACCCCAGGGATCGGTACTAGGACCAATTCTCTTTCTAATTTACATCAACGACATAGATGAGGGTCTCACCTGTACAATCTCAAAATTTGCTGACGATACAAAAATTGCAAATAGCGTACTCTCAAAAGAACAAGTTGATGCAACACAATCTAGATAAATTGTCATGTTGGGCCCAAATTTGGCAAATGAGTTTCAATGCGGATAAATGTAAAGTACTACATATCGGATACCTAAATGAGAAAGCAAACTATTCGATGAATGGCACTCCGCTTAAGAATGTAAACAGAGAAACCGATCTGGGAGTAACAATATCGAGTAACCTAAAACCGAGTCAAAAATGTTCAGAAGTTATTAACCCTCTCCGACATATGACGCGATTTTGAGCCTATTAGAGATACTTTAAAGCCTTTGTTACCATCAGGGGTATTTAGAAACCTTTAGTTTAGTTACTTCAACCTCTGCAGTTGTCTTTGAGTTAGCTGTGGCCAGAAAACTAATTTTGGAGAGGTAATTATAAGAGTGAGATAACTTTATTTCTTATTGCTAATCTGGCAACCTCTACGTCATACGAGTCTGAAAGGGTTAAGAAGGCAAACAAAATAATTGGCTTTATAGGCAGGTCATTTGAGCATAAATCCAAAGAAGTTATCCTAACCCTTTACAATTCCTTAGTCCGCCCTCTTGTGGAATACTGCGTTCAATCCTGGTGCCCTTAATACCAAAAAGATATAAACAAGCTAGAACGAGTTAAACGTAGAGTTACCAAAATGATACCTAGCCTAAAGAACAAACCATACGAAGAGCGTCTTAGAGAATTAAATTTATTTCCTTTAACCCAGCGCAGATTAAGAGGTGACTTAATTCAAGTGTTCAAAATCATCAAAGGCATCGACAATATTAGCTGTAGTAAGTACTTCACTATCGACCAATCTAATTACACGCGGGGAAACGGTTGCAAAATTATTGGTAAATCTTTTAACTCACACGAATCTAAGAATTTCTTCTTCAATCGAGTTGTCAACTTGTGGAATGGGCTTCCCCGAAACGTTATAGACTGCATCACCGTTGATTCATTTAAACTCCGCCTAGACAAATATCTCGCATCAAACCCGCGACTGACTGCGTTTGTAAATGAATAACTTTATTTTATCCCCCCCTCAGTTACTAACCCATCTGTCCCTTACTAACTTCCTAATCCTGCCACGGACATTAATTCCAGGGCAGTAATTCCCTTTCCAATGTTCCCTTACCCACTCTAAACCACTGTTTGGACACTTGATCCTCAGTGTTTTAGAGGACAAGCAACCTAGAAGGGTCACTAGATCTGTTGTTGCTTGATTTCCTTTGTACTTTGTACAATATAGCAATATTGTTGGATGTTTTAACTGACGAAATGCCATTTCTTTACTATTTATGTTCTATTAGAGGCGGTTCTTAGGTTCGTTGCAAGTTGATAATACGTTCAATGAAAAGCCTATACATATAACTTCTATATGTAATGTATCTCATATCTGCCGCTCTAAGCATATAGACTATAGCAACACTTTTGGATGTTAAAACTGTGGAAATACCATTTCTTACTATTTCGGTTCTATTAGAGGAGGTTCTTAGTTTCGTTGCAAGTTGATAATAGGTTCAATGGAAAGCCTATACATATAGATTTTACATGGCATGTTCACATCTCTGCCGCTATAAGCATATAGACAATATGCAGTAGCAACAATTGTGGATGTTTTAACTGAGGAAATGCCATTTATTTACCATTTCGGTTCTATTAGAGGTGGTTCTTAGGTTCGTTTCAAGTTTATAATAGGTTCAATAGAAAGCCTATACATATAGCTTTTATATTTCATGTATCTCACCTCTGCCGCTATAAGAATATAGACAATATAGCAATAATGTTGGATATTTTAACTGAGGAAATGATTTTGTTTTACTATTTTGGTTCTATTAGAGGCGGTTCTTAGATTCCTCGCAAGTTGATAATAGGTTCAATGAAAAGCCAATACATATAGCTTTTATATGGCATATGTCTCATGTCTGCCGCTATAAGCATACAGACAATATAGCAGATTTTGGATGTTTTAACTGAGGAAATGTAATTTATTTATTATTTCGGTTCAATTAGAGGCGGTTCTTAGGTTCATTGCAAGTTAATAATAGGTTCAATTGAAATCCTATACATATAGCTTCTATATGGCATGTATATTTTATCTGCAGCTTTAAGCATATAGACAATATAGCGAAAATTTTGGATGTTTTAACTGAGGAAATGCCATTTTTTTAAATTGCGGTTCTATTAGAGTCGGTTCCTAGGTTTGTTGCAGATTGATACTAGGTTCATTGGTTAGCCTATACATATGGCTTCTCTATGGCCTGTATCTCATCTCTGCCGCTTTAATCATATAGACAATATAGCATTAATTTTGAATGCTTTTACTGAGGAAATTACATTTGTTCACTATTTCGGTTATATTAGAGGCGGTTCTTAGGTTCGTTGCAAGTTGATTCTAGGTTCAATGGAAAGCCTATACATATAGCTTCTATATGGCCTGTATCGTATCTCTGCCGCTATAAGCATATAGACAATATAGCAATAATGTTGGATGTTTTAACTGAGGAAATGCCATATGTATACTATTTCGGTTCTATTAGAGGTGGTTCTTAGGTTTGTTGAAAGTTGATAATAGGTTCAATGGAAAGCCTGTACATATAGCTTCTATATGGCAACTATCTGATCTCTACCGCTCTAAGCATATAGACAATATAGCAACACTTTTGGATGTTTTAACTGAGGAAATTTAATTTGTTTACTATTTCGGGTCAATTAGAGGTGGTTCTTCGGTTCGTTACAAGTTGATAAGGCACAATGGAATGCCTATACATATTGCTTCTATATGTCATGTATCTCATCTCTGCCGCTATAAGCATATAGACAATATAGCAACATTTTTGGATGTTTTAACTGAGGAAATGCCATTTTGTTACTATTTCGGAATAATTAGAGGAGGTTCTTAGGTTCGTTGCAAGTTGGTAATAGGTTCAATGAAATGCCTATACATATAGCTTCTATATGGCATGTATCTCACCTCTGCCGCTATAAGTATATAGAGTCTTATAGACAATATATCAACAATTGTGGATGTTTTACAATTTCGGCTCTATTAGAGGTAATTCTTAGGTTTCTTGCAAATTGATACTAGGTTCAATGGATAGCCTATACATATGGCTTCCATATGGCATGTATCTCATATCTGCCGCTATAAGCATATAGACAATATAGCTTCAATTTTGGATGTTTTAACTGGGGAAATGCCATATATTTACAATGTCTCAGTTGCCCTCTGACCCGTGACTAGTGTGGACGTCCCCAGTGACAGCTAGTGTACCGGTTTACCCTTAGTGAGGTCCTAGTGAACTTTCATAGTGATGGCTGTTGTTGATGAGTCTGCTGTCTCCTCCCATACTCTCCAGCTTTGTCTTGCTTTGCAAGAAAGACTGGAGAGTGTGGAGCAGGAGATTCAGTGTCTCAAAGATGAAAATTTGGCCTTGAGACTAGCTATGGCGGAGAAGAAGTGTGAGGCTACCGGAAGTGTTCCCAGGGATCGTGAAGCCCCTTGGAAAGTGGTGTCAACTAGTGCAACGGCCTGCAAGCTGAAAAGGCAGCCAGTCAAGACCCACAACAACTTCAGCACCTTGGCTGATGAGAGTGATGGCGATGAAGTGGCGATCATCGAGGCAGTGAGAGGGGAGGGGGGGGGGGGGGGGTCTGCTGCTGTTGCTGCAACAACTACTGCTACACGCCGACAAAAGGAAAAAGCTAAGTCTGTTTTCATTGTCGGTGATTCATTGGTTAGATACCTTGGCAGGGCAACAAACACTCAGGTTGGTAAAGTTGTCTGCGTGCCTGGTGCCGGAGTCGGAAGGGTGGCTGAGAAGATAGATGCTGTCATGGAAGTGAGTGGGGAGGACCCCATCATCTTCCTCAACGCAGGGAGCAACGACATATGGAGATGCAGGACTGAGGAGTTGCTCTCCAAGTATCAGGAAATGTTGGAGAGGATCAAGGAAAAAGGTGGAGTTCCTGTGGTAAATAGTATCCTGCCTAGAAGAGGGGTAAGGAAGGAATGGTCCTCCAGGGCTATTGGTGTAAATAGCCGGCTGGAGAAGTATTGTAAGGCAAATACTATTCCATTCCTGGATAACTGGTCCCTCTTTTATGGTAAGGATGAACTGTATGCCCAGGATGGAGTACATCTCTCTCGACTAGGAGTTTCGACCTTGGCCAGCTCACTCGACAAGATTGTTGCGGGGTTTCGTTAAAAAAACCTGGGTGTGTAAGTAAAATACTGTCTCCATATGGAGCAGGTACTTCATGTGACAAACCAGTGAGTAAAATAGAAATAATCAGTCAAGATAGTGCGGATATAGTGATGTGTAATAGTAGTATCGATAACACTACACATGTAACTGATAGTAAAGATGAGAATACTGATAGAGTAGAATTTCCGTCTAGAGCTAGTAGTTCAACAGGAAATAATAAGTTAGCTAAACACAATAGAAAATTAGTTGCAAATAAAAGTAATAGGTTGAGGGTATATTATACAAATTGTAGGAGTTTATGTAACAAAATGAACGAACTTAGAGCACTCGTTAGCGCAGAAAATATAGACATAATAGCGCTAACTGAAACGTGGATTAATACAGAATCTAGGCATTTTTTAGCAGAATTTGATATTCCAGGATATAGTTTGTTTAAATATGACCGAACAAGTAGGAGGGGCGGGGGTATAGCAATGTTTGTCAGGAGTACATTAAAAAGCTGTATTAAATCGGGTATTAGACTAAATAATGATAATGAAAGTGTTTGGGTAGAGGTTAACGAAGGTAGTGAGACCATAGTTATTGGAGTTATATATAGACCGCCTAATATGAGTAGAAATGGCGGAAAATCGTTATGGGAGGAAATTAAAATAGCATCAAGGTTTAGCAATGTGTGCATTATGGGGGATTTTAATTTTCCGAACATTGATTGGCAGCACCAATAGGCGACTCCGATTCAGTAGAGTTTATTGAGGTAGTACAAGATAGTTTTTTATTTCAATTCATAGATACGCCGACTAGAGGTATTAATATTCTTGATTTAGTTTTCAGTAACAATGAACATATGATAAATAATGTAGAGATTGGTGACCACCTAGGAAATAGCGATCATAAATCTATTTATTTTAATATACAATGGACAGGGAATGCTAAAGAGAATACGACACTTATCCCAGATTTCAGAAAAGCCGATTATGGTGGGCTAAGAAGAGGCTTAAGGGTGGACCCTATTGTTAAGCAATTAAGTCAGGATATGCCAGAGTTAAACTTGCCACCTACATATAACCAGTTTATTGCTTCACTCCACAATGCTCAAAATAAATATATCCCTAAAAGAAGATTTAGATCGACGCAGAACCAACCAAAATGGATGACTAATAAGCTAATAGATCTTATAGGAAAAAAGAAAGGAATATATCGAAAAATAAAGAAATGTGAAAATCATTTACATATATACTATCAGACTCTATCAAGACAGGTCAAAAAGGAAATCAGGAAAGCAAAAATAAATTATGAAATAAGGATAGCCAGCGACTCAAAAAATAACCCTAAAGCTTTTTACCAACTATATAAATCTAAAGTTAGAGATGTAATAGGCCCCCTAAAAACTTCAATAGGAGAAATAACAGAAAATGATTTAGAAATGTGCAGTACATTAAATAGTCAGTTTCTTTCCGTTTTCACTAATGAAAATTTGGCACAGATTCCAGAAGTCAATATGGTATATAGTGATAGTATAGAAAATATGTTAAGTACAGTTAGTATAAGTAGAAATGATGTGCTTAAGGAAATTGACAAGACTGAAACCTCAAAAATCGCCTGGTCCTGACGAGGTATATGCTAGAGTATTAAAAGAATGCAGAGATGAGTTAAGTAGTCCATTAGCATTTATATTTAACAAGTCATTAGAAACAGGTTTAGTTCCAGAAGCTTGGAAGCTTGCAAATGTAGTTCCGATCTTCAAAAAAGGTGATAAATCGATAGCATCCAATTACCGTCCCATTAGTCTCACATCAATCATAGGAAAGTTGCTAGAGTCCATTATTGCTAGGAAAATTAGAAGCCACTTAGTAAAATTTAACTTAATAAATTCTTCTCAGCATGGATTCACTCAGGGACGTTCTTGCCTTACTAATTTGCTTAGCTTTTTCTCAGAGGTATATGAAGCAGTAGATAGTGACAAGTCATATGATATTATATATTTAGATTTCAGTAAAGCTTTCGACAGAGTCCCTCATGAGAGATTGATGAGAAAGGTTGAGGCACATGGAATAGGAGGGTCGTTGTTGGGATGGATTAGGTCATGGCTAATTGGTAGGAAACAGAGAGTCAGCATAAATGGTACCAAGTCAGAGTGGGGAGCAGTCAAAAGTGGTGTCCCCCAGGGATCGGTATTAGGTCCCCTGTTGTTTCTTATATACATAAATGACCTAGATTTAGGTATAACTAGTAGGATAAGTAAATTCGCAGACGATACTAAAATGGGGAGATCAATTGATTCAGATAGCGATATAGAGTGCCTCCAAAGGGATCTAGATACCTTACATGAATGGTCAGTAAATTGGCAGATGAAGTTTAACATTGACAAATGCAAGGTATTAAAGATAGGGACGATGCAAACAAATGTTAAATATAAACTAGCTAATTTAGAATTAGAAAATTCAGACTGCGAGAAAGATCTAGGTGTGTTTGTTAGCAATGATTTGAAGCCTAGAAAACAGTGTATAAGCGTTCGTAATAAGGCAAACAGGATTCTCGGGTTCATCTCTAGGAGTGTGAGTAACAGAACTGCTGATGTTATCTTAAAACTTTACTTGTCATTAGTGAGACCCCATATGGATTATGCTGTCCAATTTTGGTGTCCTTATTACAGAATGGACATAGATTCATTGGAGAGAATTCAGCGTAGAATGACAAAAATGATCCATAATATTAGAAATTTTCCGTATGAAGAAAGGTTGAAGAAATTAGGTTTACATTCGTTAGAGAGACGCAGAGTTAGAGGGGATATGATAGAGGTGTTCAAGTGGGTTAGTGGGATTAACAAAGGGGACATGACAAATGTACTAAAGCTCAGTGATAGCGAAAGAACTCGTACCAATGGTTTCAAATTAGATAAATTTCGTTTCAGAAAAGATATAGGCAAATATTGGTTTGGTAACAGAGTTGTAGATGGGTGGAATAGGCTACCAAGTGATATAGTGGGATCAAGAACGATAGGGAGCTTTAAGAAAAAATTGGATAAGCATATGGACGAGAAGGGTTGGGTGTGAAGGGGGATCAGCCGGGTTGGGCCAATCAGCGCTCTGCAGACCCCCGTAATCCTGCGTTAATCTCTAACCGGTTTGGTAAGATGATCCTCAGGGTATTAGAGTGTTGAGCCTATAATTGGGCTTTGTAATTGGGGTTGTGTGGGACAGGGATCTGCCTTGCTTAGGCCAATCGGCTTTCTGCAGACTCCCATTTTCTTATGTTCTTATGTTCTTATGTTCTTATTAGAGGCGGTTCTTAGTTCGTTGCAAGTTACTAATAGGTTCAATAGAAAGCTTATACATATAGCTTCTATATGGCATATATATCAGCTCTGCCGCTATAAGCATATAGACAATATAGCATCAATTTTGGATGTTTTACCTCAGGAAATGACATTTATTTACTATTTCGGTTCTATTAGAAGAGGTTCTTAGGTTCGTGCAAGTTACTAATAGGTCCAATGGAAAGCCTATACATATAGCTTCTATATGGCATATATCTCAGCTCTGCCGCTATAATCATATACACAATATACAGTAGCAACTATTTTGGATATTTTACCTTAGGAAATGCCATTGTTTTATTATTTCGGTTCTATTAGAGGTGGTTCTTAGGTTTGCTGTAAGTTTATAATAGGTTCAATGGAAAGCCTATACATATAGCTTCTATATGGCATGTATCTCACCTCTGCCGCTAAAAGCATATAGACAATATAGCAAAGATGTTGGATGTTTTAACTGAGGAAATGTAATTTATATTATTTCGGTTCAATTAGAGGCGGTTCTTAGGTTCGTTGCAAGTTGATAATAGGTACAATGGAATGCCTATACATATAGCTTCTATATGGCATGTATCTCATATCTACCGCTATAATATAGACATATAGCAAACATTTTGGATGTTTTAACTGAGGAAATGCCATTGTGTTACAATTTCGGTTCAATTAGAGGAGGTTCTTAGGTTCGTTGCAAGTTTATAATAGGTTCAATGGAATGCCTACACATATTGCTTCTATATGGCATGTATCTCACCTCTGTCGCTATAAGCATATAGACAATATAGCAACAAGTGTGGATGTTTTACAATTTCGGTTCTATTAGAAGCGGTTCTTAGGTTCGTTGCAAATTGATACTAGGTTCAATGGATAGCCTATACATATGGCTTCTCAATGGCATGTCTCTCATCTCTGCCGCTATAAGATATAGACAATATAACATTTTAGATGTTTTAACTGAGGAAATTACATTTGTTCACTATTTCGGTTCTATTAGAGACAGTTCTTAGGTTCGTGCAAGTTGATAATAGGATCAATGTAAAGCCTTTACATATTGCTTCTATATGGCATGTATCTCATATCTGCCGCTATAAGCATATAGACAATATAGCGACAATTTTGGATGTTTTAACTGGAATGCCATTTTTTTAAATTGTGGTTCTATTAGAGTCGGTTCCTAGGTTTGTTGCAGATTGATACTAGGTTCATTGGTTAGCCTATACATATGGCTTCTCTATGGACTGTATCTCATCTCTGCCGCTTTAATCATATAGACAATATTGCATTAATTTGTAATGCTTTTATTGAGGAAATTACATTTGTTCACTATTTCGGTTATATTAGAGGCGGTTCTTAGGTTCGTTGCAAGTTGATTCTAGGTTCAATGGAAAGCCTATACATATAGCTTCTATATGGCCTGTATCGTATCTCTGCCGCTATAAGCATATAGACAATATAGCAATAATGTTGGATGTTTTAACTGAGGAAATGCCATATGTATACTATTTCGGTTCTATTAGAGGTGGTTCTTAGGTTTGTTGAAAGTTGATAATAGGTTCAATGGAAAGCCTATACATATAGCTTCTATATGGCAACTATCTGATCTCTACCGCTCTAAGCATATAGACAATATAGCAACACTTTTGGATGTTTTAACTGAGGAAATTTAATTTGTTTACTATTTCGGGTCAATTAGAGGTGGTTCTTCGGTTCGTTACAAGTTGATAAGGCACAATGGAATGCCTATACATATTGCTTCTATATGTCATGTATCTCATCTCTGCCGCTATAAGCATATAGACAATATAGCAACATTTTTGGATGTTTTAACTGAGGAATGCCATTTTGTTACTATTTCGGAATAATTAGAGGAGGTTCTTAGGTTCGTTGCAAGTTGGTAATAGGTTCAATGAAATGCCTATACATATAGCTTCTATATGGCATGTATCTCACCTCTGCCGCTATAAGTATATAGAGTCTTATAGACAATATAGCAACAATTGTGGATGTTTTACAATTTCGGCTCTATTAGAGGTAATTCTTAGGTTTCTTGCAAATTGATACTAGGTTCAATGGATAGCCTATACATATGGCTTCCATATGGCATGTATCTCATATCTGCCGCTATAAGCATATAGACAATATAGCTTCAATTTTGGATGTTTTAACTGGGGAAATGCCATATATTTACAATGTCGGTTCTATTAGAGGCGGTTCTTAGTTCGTTGCAAGTTACTAATAGGTTCAATAGAAAGCTTATACATATAGCTTCTATATGGCATATATATCAGCTCTGCCGCTATAAGCATATAGACAATATAGCATCAATTTTGGATGTTTTAACTCAGGAAATGACATTTATTTACTATTTCGGTTCTATTAGAAGAGGTTCTTAGGTTTGTGCAAGTTACTAATAGGTCCAATGGAAAGCCTATACATATAGCTTCTATATGGCATATATCTCAGCTCTGCCGCTATAATCATATACACAATATACAGTAGCAACTATTTTGGATATTTTACCTTAGGAAATGCCATTGTTTTATTATTTCGGTTCTATTAGAGGTGGTTCTTAGGTTTGCTGTAAGTTTATAATAGGTTCAATGGAAAGCCTATACATATAGCTTCTATATGGCATGTATCTCACCTCTGCCGCTAAAAGCATATAGACAATATAGCAAAGATGTTGGATGTTTTAACTGAGGAAATGTAATTTATATATTATTTCGGTTCAATTAGAGGCGGTTCTTAGGTTCGTTGCAAGTTGATAATAGGTACAATGGAATGCCTATACATATAGCTTCTATATGGCATGTATCTCATATCTACCGCTATAAGCATATAGACAATATAGCAAACATTTTGGATGTTTTAACTGAGGAAATGCCATTGTGTTATAATTTCGGTTCAATTAGAGGAGGTTCTTAGGTTCGTTGCAAGTTTATAATAGGTTCAATGGAATGCCTACACATATTGCTTCTATATGGCATGTATCTCACCTCTGCCGCTATAAGCATATAGACAATATAGCAACAAGTGTGGATGTTTTACAATTTCGGTTCTATTAGAAGTGGTTCTTAGGTTCGTTGCAAATTGATACTAGGTTCAATGGATAGCCTATACATATGGCTTCTCAATGGCATGTCTCTCATCTCTGCCGCTATAAGATATAGACAATATAACATACATTTTAGATGTTTTAACTGAGGAAATTACATTTGTTCACTATTTCGGTTCTATTAGAGACAGTTCTTAGGTTCGTTGCAAGTTGATAATAGGATCAATGTAAAGCCTTTACATATTGCTTCTATATGGCATGTATCTCATATCTGCCGCTATAAGCATATAGACAATATAGCGACAATTTTGGATGTTTTAACTGTGGAAATGCCATTTTTTTAAATTGTGGTTCTATTAGAGTCGGTTCCTAGGTTTGTTGCAGATTGATACTAGGTTCATTGGTTAGCCTATACATATGGCTTCTCTATGGACTGTATCTCATCTCTGCCGCTTTAATCATATAGACAATATTGCATTAATTACCTTCCCCCGTAACACTGCAGCCTAAGCCAGATGGCAAGGTACGCTTTTGTATTGATTTCCGTAGGTTAAACGGTTTGACTCCAACTAACCCATATCCTCTTCCGCGGGTTGATGATAGTGTTGACAAAATTGGTAATGCTCGTTTTTTGTCTAAAGTAGATTTAGTAAAAGGTTACTGGCAAGTACCTTTGTCCGAGCGTGCTAAAGAGGTATGTGGTTTTGTTGTGGACGGGAGTACCTACCGGTGCAATGTTATGCCTTACGGACTTAAGAATGCACCAGCAACGTTTCAGAACCTGATGAATTCAATTGTAAAGGACAATCCGAATTGCACCGTATATTTGGACGATGTAATCATTTATGATGACGACTTTGAGAGCCATTGTGAGCACCTTGAGACCTTGTTCCGGAAACTTAGTGAAGCAGGTCTGGTAGTAAATTTGGCAAAGTGTGACTTCGTAAAAGCCACTGCGCAGTACCTTGGGTTTGTAGTGGGAAGGGGACAGGTGTGCCCTCCTCAGAACAAGGTACAGGCTATCAATAAATTTCCGCACCCAACAACCAAGAAGCAGATTATAAGATTCTTGGGTATGATAGGCTACTACAGACGCTTCATAAAAGGTTACTCAACGGTGTTGGCACGTCTCACAGATTTGTTATCTAAAGACAAACAGTTTTTGTGGGCACCTGAGTGTGAAAAGGCTTTCACTTTGGTGAAACATTTGCTATGTACTCACCCGATACTCAGGGCCCCAGACTTTAACAGGCCTTTTCAGCTAGCAACAGATGCTAGTGGTGTAGGGGCTGGTGCCGTCTTGCTACAGACAGACAATGAAGGTGTGGAACACCCAGTAAGTTTCTTTTCTAAGAAGTTCAATGCTGCACAAAAGAACTATTCTACAATAGAAAAGGAATTACTGGCGATTGTGCTGTCGCTCAGGCACTTCGAGGTGTATGTTCCAGCCTATGGCCCAGTCGTGGTTATCTACACTGATCATCACCCTTTGAGATTCCTGAATCAATTTCACAATCGCAATATGAGACTGACCAGGTGGTCTTTGATGTTGCAGGAGTATAACCTGGACATCCGTCATATTGCTGGATGTGACAATGTGATCGCGGATTGTTTATCAAGGGTGGATGATCAGTCGTAGGCTATCACAGGTGTGTGGGTTTGAGTGGAGGAAAATAGGCTGCCCTTATAGTGCAGCCGGGAAAAACATATTAAAATATAAAAATCATATAAAACTCTTTCTTTTGATATAGGTAATCGTATAAGTTTGTCATAGCCTATAGAGTTTGAGTAGTCCACGAACTATCAAACGGCTGAGCTGCTGTAAGCTCGCTCTGGGAGCATGATATTGTGTCTTTTTGCTATTGTTGGAAGGAGTTATAAAATGTGATTTTGTTTTTATAATAAGATGTGTTTTGGTGATAAACTCAGCTTTGTTTTAGTGCCATGCGGTCGCTGGGTGTGTGGGGCTTGATGGGGTTCTGTGTTTGTCAGATTTTAGCTCAGGGTATCTCATCTCTGCCGCTATAAGCATATAGACAATATAGCAACAATTTTGGATGTTTTAACTGAGGAAATGCGTTACTTTGTCGGTTCTATTAGAGGCGGTTCTTAGGTTCGATGCAAGTTTATAATAGGTTCAATGGAAAGCCTATACATATAACTTCTATATGGCATGTATCTCATCTCTGCCGCTTTAAGAATATAGACTATATAGCAATAATGTTGGATGTTTTAACTGAGGAAATGCCATTTTTTTTACTACTTCGGCTCTATTACAGGCGGTTGTTAGGTTCGATGCAAGTTGATAATAGGTTCAATGGAAAGCCTATACATATAGCTTATATATGGCATGTATCTCATCTCTGCCGCTCTAAGCATATAGACAATATAGCAACACTTTTGGATGTTAGAACTGAGGAAATACCATTTCTTACTATTTCGGTTCTATTAGAGGAGGTTCTTAGGTTCGTTGCAAGTTGATAATAGGTTCAATGGAAAGTCTATACATATAGATTTTACATGGCATGTATCACATATCTGCCGCTATAAGCATATAGACAATATAGCAACAATTGTGGATGTTTTAGGAAATGCCATTTTTTTTACTATTTCGGTTCTCTTAGAGGCGGTTCTTAGGTTCGTTGCAAGTTGATAATAGGTTCAATCGAAAGCCTATACATATAGTTTATGTATGTCATGTATATCACCTCTGCCGCTATAAGCATATAGACAATATAGCAATAATGTTGGATGTTTTAACTGAGGAAATGCCATATGTTTACATTTTCGGTTCTATTAAAGGCGGTTCTTAGGTTCGTTGCAAGTTGATAATAGGTTCAATTGAAAGACTATACATATAGCTTTTATATAGCATGTATCTGATCTCTGCCGCTATAAGCATATAGACAATATAGCAACAATTGTTGATGTTTTAACTGACGAAATGCCATTTGTTTACAGTTTCGGTTCTATTAGAGGCGCTTCTTAGGATCGTTAAAAGTTGACAATAGGTTCAATGGAAAGCCTATACATATAGCTTCTATATGGCATGTATCTCATCTCTGCCGCTATAAGCATACAGCCAGTATAGCAACACTTTTGGATGTTTTAACTGAGGAAATGCCATTTCTTACTATTTCGGTTCTATTAGAGGAGGTTCTTAGGTTCGTTGCAAGTTGATAATAGGTTCAATGGAAAGCCTATACATATAGCTTCTACATGAAATATATATAATGTCTGCCGCTATAAGTATTTAAACAATATAGCAACAATTTCTGATGTTTTAACTGACAAAATGCATTTTTTTCTTCTTACTATTTCGGTTCTATTAGTGGTGGTTCTTAGGTTCGTTGAAAGTTGATAATAAGTTCAATGGAAATCTTATACATATAGCTTCTATATGGTATCTTATCTCTGCCGCTATAAGCATATAGACAATATAGCAACAATAATGAATGTTTTAACTGAAGAAATGGCATTTTTGTCTAATATTTCGGTTCTATTAGAGGCGGTTTTTAGCTTCATTGCAAGTTGATAATAGGTGCAATGGAAAGCCTATACATTTAGCTTATATATGGCATGTGTCTCCTATCTGCCGCTATAACCATATGGACAATATAGCAACACATTTGGATGTTTTAACTGAGGAAATGCCATTTTATTACTATTTTGGTTCTATTAGAGGCGGTTCTTAGGTTTGTTGCAAGTAAGTAATTGGTACAATGAAAATCCTATACACATAGCTTCTATATGTCTTGTATCTCACCTCTTCCGCTATAAGCATATAGACAATATAGCAATAATGTTGGATGTTTTAACTGAAGAAATGCCATTTGTATACTATTTCCGTTCTATTAGAGGCGGTTCTTAGGTTCGTTGCAAGTTGATAATAGGTTCAATGGAAAGCCTATACATATAGCTTCTATAATGCATGTGTTACGACTGGGGTTCAAATATATCAGGGCTCTTATTCATTGGACTAGTAATGGCATAAATGTTACAACGGAAAGCGCTAGCTCCAACCTCTGATGTATATTCCCAGTGAACAAAGAACACAAATACTCTACAGAGTTCTATATGCAATAATAGGCTATCAAACTCTCAATAAATGTGCGTGTACTCTAGGCTTAATGTTATGTGAAAACAGCCTATTACTACCTATAACCGAAGGTGCTTGGTTATGGTATGCAAAGTAAGGTGGTAAGAGAAGTTACAGCTTACGTTACTTTAATCAATAAATGTCAGGCACTCCTGCATGAAAGAAAGTGCACTAAAGTCCTTCAACACTAACAAGGAATCTTCTTTAAATGTTAGATGCTATAAAGATGCTCGTATCGGAAATGGAACCCAAAAAGGCAGGCAGCGGAACAATGCTCGTGCAGGCTATGCACACAAAAAGGCAGAATATATAATGCCGACGGAGCCAAGAATATCCTAAACACAACAACAATAATAATAATCGCCACGACAATGCAGTATTCCTATCAACAAAAAGAGCCTAAGTCGTTTGTGTCTCAATACATCAAACTAGGCTGCGAAATGCTTGTGTAATCATAAATGGGTATGCCTAAAAAGAGTAATTGGTTTAATATACGTAATGTCTACTGTGACTGATAAAGTCTAGCTAGAGTCAATGATACGAGATACTGGTGCGCATGGCATGCCGCATAGCCTAGTGCAAATCTCAAGTCTGTGCGTCAAATATTACGTTATAGGGAAGGGTAGCTCTCTTGAGAAACCTTAATACCGAAGTATTAAGCGTTCTCCTGGCGTACCTCAAAGACAAGCAACGAGCTTAGAACAGTGCAGAATGGTATAGGCAAAAAGCCCTCATTCGTGCATGCTCTACTCTCAATGGCACACAGACTAGAATTTACTCAATCAACTCCAGTTCTCATGTCGTGCAGCTTTTAACTAAAGCCAGCACTCATAGGAAACAATACCTTATAATATCAGACTCCTAGTCTAGCATTATCTAATCCAGCAGAACACTAATAATTAAAGGATGCAGTACTTAAACAATATAAATGCCAACCAATGCTTCGTGATCCACTTATCTTAACAACTAACATACATGGGTTATATCAGACCTTAACGCACAATACAACTGGCCAGCATGAAGCTGATTTTGCAGAGTTAACCAGAGGGGATATAATGTTAATAAAAGGTGGTGAAAGATATGGAAAATGAGAGAGATAGGCAGAGGAAAAGATTCTCAGGTACAGAGCAGGTGACAGGTAGCAAGGGAAAAAGATGGGTGCGTTCTAGAAACCAGATCTGAGGGAGAGTGGCGAGGAACTGTATATATACTCGCACCAGCTCGAGCCGCGTGGGAAAAAAGCGGTTACAAGTCCTCTAGCCACTACCAAAGTAGCTAGCAAAACATTACGTCACCAAGCATGGTAAAGAACTCCCTCAATCAATCCCCACGAGGCCAGCCAGCTGTGACGTCATCGAGCAGGGCAAAAACACTACGCGCCCCCTCTCACTCTGTTCTACTCTCTCTCTCTCTCTGATCTTATCATTACTAGTTAAGGATAAAACATATACTTTACAATTAAATATATAAAGCCTTGACATGGGCGAAAACAAAGAGCCTTTCTGGACTGCCCATGACACAAGCTTTCATATGAAATAAAGCACACTCTAATACACAAACTGTAGCCCCATCCACTGCCCTGGCGATCCTAGCGAGTCACTGTAGGACAAGCCATGCGGTTCTAACGGAGTGGTTAACGTCACACATGTATCTCATTTCTGCCGCTCTAAGCATATAGACAATATAGCAACACTTTTGGATGTTAAAACTGAGGAAATACCATTTCTTACTATTTCGGTTCTATTAGAGGAGGTTCTTAGGTTCGTTGCAAGTTGATAATAGGTTCAATGGAAAGCCTATACATATAGATTTTACATGCAATGTATCACATCTCTGCCGCTATAAGCATATAGACAATATAGCAACAATTTTGGATGTTTTAGGATATGCCAATTTGTTTACTATTTCGGTTCTCTTAGAGGCGGTTCTTAGGTTCGTTGCAAGTTGATAATAGGTTCAAAGGAAAGCCTATACATATAGTTTATATATGTCATGTATATCACCTCTGCCGCTATAAGCATATAGACAATATAGCAATAATGTTGGATGTTTTAACTGAGGAAATGCCATATGTTTACTATTTCGGTTCTATTAAAGGCGGTTCTTAGGTTCGTTGCAAGTTGATAATACGTTCAATTGAAAGCCTATACATATAGCTTTTATATAGCATGTATCTCATCTCTGCCGCTATAAGCATATAGACAATATAGCAACAATTGTTGATGTTTTAACTGACGAAATGCCATATTTTTCACTGGTTCGGTTCTATTAGAGGCGGTTCTTAGGTTCGTTGCAAGTTGATAATAGGTTCAATTGAAAGCCTTATCATATAGCTTTTATATAGCATGTATCTCATCTCTGCCGTTATAAGAATATAGACAATATATCAACAGTTTTGGATGTTTTAACTGAGGAAATGCCATTATTTTACTATTTCGGTTCTATTAGAGGCGGTGCTTAGGTTCATTGCAAGTTGATAATAGGTTCAATTGAAAGCCTATACATATAGCTTATATATGGCATGTATTTCATATCTTCCGCTATAAGCATATAGACAATATAGCAACAATAATGAATGTTTTAACTGAGGAAATGGCATTTTTTTCTACTATTTCGGTTCTATTAGAGTCGGTCTTTAGCTTCATTGCAAGTTGATAATAGGTGCAATGGAAAGCCTATACATTTAGCTTCTATATGGCATGTATCTCATCTATGCCACTATAAGCATATAGACAATATAGCAACACATTTGGATGTTTTAACTGAGGAAATGCCATTTTATTACTATTTTGGTTCTATTAGAGGTGGTTCTTAGGTTTGTTGCAAGTAAGTAATTGGTAAAATGAAAAGCCTATACACATAGCTTCTATATGTCTTGTATCTCACCTGTTCCGCTATAAGCATTTTTTTTTTTTTTTTTTCTATGTGATTGAGAGAGGCAGAAGGCATAACTGCCTATAGCGAGTGCCTCCCCCATAGTTGAAAGAGTGACAGGGCCAAAATCAAGGGACGTTCGAGCCAAAATGCCTGGACACACAGAGTTTGAACCAATTTAAGTCATAGGAAGAGGGAAAGACTGATTCTGGGAGAGAGTTCCAGAGCTCAGCTGTTGAGTAGAAGAAAGTTTGAGAGTAACATTTCACTCTTGGGTTGGAGAGTTGCACAGAGTAGGGGTGGGATTGAGTTGCAAGACGGGTACCACGTGCCCTACGATAAGGAGGTGGTATGAACTGGATAGCTCTGAGGAACACTGATTATTATAGTAGCGATAGAAAAGCGAGAGAGATGCAACATTGCGGCGGAGAGAGAGATGCAGAGAGTTGGTGAGTGGACGGGAGTTAATGATACGAAAGGCCTTCCTTTCAACTTTGTCTAGGAGAGCGGTGTGAGAGGAACCTCCCCACACATGTGAACAATACACAATACAAGGGCGCACTATGCCCTTGTACAGAGCAAGAAGCTGTGCAGGGGAAAAGAACCCCCTAAGGCGGTTGAGCACACCCAGCTTCTGGGAGGCTGCCTTAGCAAGACTGGTAATATGGTCCTTCCAAATGAGAGCAGAAGAAAAAGAGACACCAATATTGAGAGAAGATGAAGGGTTGATTTTTGTATTGTTGAAGAATAAGGGATAGTCCGCTGGGAGATCCTGACGGGTAGATAGATGGAGAAATTGGGTTTTGGAATCATTAAAGTTAACAAGGTTTTCTCTGCCCCAATTGGAAATAGTATTTAGATCAGAATTTAAGAGTTCTATGGCTTCATTACGTTTGTCGTTGAGGGACTGCTGGCTGGGGCGTTCTGTAAAACTAATGGAGTAGTGTAAGGTTGAGTCGTCTGCGTATGAATGGATGGGAATTAAGGTACAGTTAAGGAGATCATTTCTAAAAATTAGAAAGAGAATAGGAGGTAGGACAGAGCCCTGAGGAACACCGGAGTTTATAGGGTGAGGAGGAAGTGAACAATGGCCGTCCACAACCGCGGCTATGGAACGGCCGGAAAGGAAATTAGAGACAAAGGCACAGATGGAGGGATAGAAACCGAAGGAGGGTAGTTTAGACAATATAGCAATAATGTTGGATGTTTTAACTGAAGAAATGCCATTTGTATACTATTTCGGTTCTATTAGAGGCGGTTCTTAGGTTCGTTGCAAGTTGATAATAGGTTCAATGGAAAGCCTATACATATAGCTTCTATATGAAATATATATAATGTCTGCCGCTATAAGTATTTAAACAATATAGCAACAATTTCTGATGTTTAAACTGACAAAATGCATTTTTTTTTTTTACTATTTCGGTTCTATTAGTGGTGGTTCTTAAGTTCGTTGCAAGTTGATAATAAGTTCAATGGAAATCTTATACATATAGCTTCTATATGGTATCTTATCTCTGCCGCTATAAGCATATAGACAATATAGCAACAATAATGAATGTTTTAACTGAGGAAATGGATTTTTTTTCTACTATTTCGGTTTTATTAGAGGCAGTTTCTAGCTTCGTTGCAAGTTGATAATAGGTGCAATGGAAAGCCTATACATTTAGCTTCTATATGGCATGTATCTCATCTATGCCGCTATAAGCATATAGACAATATAACAACACATTTGGATGTTTTGACTGAGGAAATGCCATTTTATAACTATGTTGGTTCTATTAGAGGCGGTTCTTAGGTTTGTTGCAAGTAAGTAATTGGTACAATGGAAATCCTATACATATAGCTTCTATATGTCTTGTATCTCACCTCTGCCGCTATAACTATATAGACAATATAGCAACAATTTTGGATGTTTTAACTGGGGAAATGCCATTTGTTTACTACTTCGGTTCTATTAGAGGCGGTTGTTAGGTTCGCTGCTAGTTGATAATAGGTTCAATGGAAAGCCTATACATATAGCTTCTATATGGCATGTATCTCACCTCTGCCGCTCTAAGCACATAGACAATATAGCAAACATTTTGGATGTTTTAACTGGGGAAATGCCATTTGTTTACGATTTCGGTTCTATTATTAGAGGCGGTTCATAGGTTCCTTGCAAGTTGATAATAGGTTCAATGGAAATCCTATACATATAGCTTCTATATGGCATGTATCTCCTATCTGCGGCTATAACCATATAGACTATAGCAACTATTTTGGATGTTTTAACTGAGGAAATACTATTTTGTTACTATTTCGGTTCTATTAGAAGAGGTTCTTAGATTTGATGCAAGTTGATAATAGGTTCAATTGAAAGCCTATACATGTAGCTTTTATATAGCATGTATCTCATCTCTGCCGCTATAACCATATAGACAATATAGCAACCATTGTTGATGTTTTAACTGAGGAAATGCCATTTGTTTACAGTTTCGCATCTATTAGAGGCGGTTCTTAGGTTAGTTGCAAGTTGATAATAGGTTCAATTGAAAGCCTATACATATAGCTTCAATATGACATGTATTTCATATCTGCCGCTATAAGCATATAGACAATATAGCAACAATGTTGGATGTTTTAACTGAGGAAATGCCATTTTGTTACTATTTCGGTTCTATTAGAAGAGGTTCTTAGGTTCGTTGCAAGTTTATAATAGCTTCAATGGAATGCCTATACATACAGCTTTTATATGGCATGTATCTCATCTCTGCCGCTATAAGCATATACACAATATAGCAACAATTGTTGATGTTTTAACTGACGAAATGCCATTTTTTTACTGTTTCGGTTCTATTAGAGGCGGTTCTTAGGTTCGTTGCAAGTTGATAATATGTTCAATTGAAAGCCTATACATATAGCTTTTATATAGCATGTATCTGGTCTCTGCCGTTTTAAGAATATAGACAATATAGCAACAGTTTTGGATGTTTTAACTGAGGAAATGCCATTATTTTACTATTTCGGTTCTATTAGAGGCGGTTCTTAGGTTTGATGCAAGTTGATAATAGGTTCAATGGAAAGCCTATACATATAGCTTCTATATGGCATGTATCTCATCTCTGCCGCTATAACTATATAGACAATATAGCAATAATTGTGGATGTTTTAACTGAGGAAATGCCATTTTTCTATTATTTCGGTTCTATTAGAGGCGGTTCTTAGGTTCGTTGCAAGTTGATAATAGGTTCAATTGAAAGCCTATACATATAGCTTCTATATAGCATGTATTTCATAACTGCTGCTATAAGCATATAGACAATATAGCAACAATGTTGGATGTTTTAACTGAGGAAATGCCATTTTGTTACTATTTCGGTTCTATTAGAAGAGGTTCTTAGGTTCGTTGCAAGATGATAATAGCTTCAATGGAATGCCTATACATACAGCTTCTATATGGCTTGTATCTCATCTCTGCCACTATAAGCATATAGACAATATAGCAACAATTGTTGATGTTTTAACTGAGGAAATGCCATTTTTTTACTGTTTCGGTTCTATTAGAGGCGGTTCTTAGGTTCGTTGCAAGTTGATAATAGGTTCAATTGAAAGCCTATACATACAGCTTTTATATAGCATGAATATCATCTCTGCCGTTATAAGAATATAGACAATATACCAACAGTTTTGGATGTTTTAACTGAGGAAATGCCATTATTTTACTATTTCGGTTCTATTAGAGGCAGTTCTTAGGTTCGTTGCAAGTTGATAATAGGTTCAATGGAAAGCCTATACATATAGCTTCTATATGGAATGTATCTCATCTCAGCCGCTATAACTATATAGACAATATAGCAACAATAGTGGATTTTTTAACTGAGGAAATGCCATTGTCCTACTATTTCGGTTCTATTTGAGGCGGTTCTTAGGTTCGTTGCAAGTTGATAAGTGGTTCAATGGAAAGCCTATTCATATAGCTTGCTTTTTGAGATATGTTTGAATTCCGCCCCTCAAAAATTGTAGAAAATATAGCCCAGAGTTTAAATTTTCCGAAAAAGTAATAAGGAACCGGGAACCAAGTTCAGCCGGGTGGACCGATAGTCGATGAAAATGGAGAATACACCAAAGACGAAGTACAAATGAGTAATGCCCTCAATACCTTCTTTGCATCAGTTTTTACAACAGAAGACATCAGTGATATCCCTACACCATCGCCGATTCAGATTGATAATTCAGATGTTCTAAGCAATATCACCTTTACAGAGAGAGAAGTATTGAATTGTTTAGATAAGCTCAAGGTAAATAAAACGCCTGGACCTGGTACAATCTCACCTAGAGTTCTAAAGGAAGCTAAGGATGAGCTCTCCAAACCACTGACATTGCTATTCAATAAATCCTTACAGTCTGGAACTATGCCTGATCAGTGGAAGTTAGCCAACGTAACACCGATATTAAAAAAAGGCAGCAAATCTCTACCCATTAACTATCGTCCAATTAGCTTAACCTCAGTTGTATGTAAAATGCTAGAAACACTCATAAGAGACAGACTCGTACATCACTTAGAGGAAAATAACATACTTATGATACTCAACACGCCTTTCGTAAAAAACGTTCCTGTTTAACAAACCTCTTGGACTTTTTCCACGATATCTTCAACCTCTACGATGGGAGTAAAGCTGTAGATATTATATACCTTGATTTTCAAAAGGCCTTTGAAAAAGTTCCCCACAAACGTTTACTGTTAAAACTAAAAGCACATGGAATACAAGACGGTGTGTTGAAATGGATAGAAAATTGGCTCAGCGACACAAAGCAAAGAGTAGTCATAAACGGTAAGGCATCTAAATGGACCAATGTAAGTAGGCGGGGTATCCCAGGGATCGGTACTAGGACCAATTCTCTTTCTCATTTACATGAACGACATAGATGAGGGTCTCACCTGTACAATCTCAAAATTTTCTGACGATACAAAAATTGAAAATAGCGGCCTCTAAAAAGAACAAATTTACAATATGCAACACAATCTAGATAAGTTGTCATGCTGGGCCCAAATTTGGCAAATGAGTTTCAATGAAGATAAATGTAAAGTACTACATATCGGATACCAAAATGAGAAAGCAAACTAATCGATGAATGGCACTCAGCTTAATTAACCCGTACAGCCCCAGCGACGCGTCCGACGCGTCGGCGATGTATGTAACGCACAGCCCCAGAGACGCGCCTGACGCGTCACCCTAATTGCGCCGACCGTAACCTCAGGTGTAGCCACTCAAGAGGGCTCAGATTTGTATGGGAACTGTGTACGTATCCCACGCAACCGTGCCGATGGTGGAAAACTCTCAAAGTCCACGTGCGTGCGCGCGAGCGCGCAATAACCTGTTTTTTGGGGATAATTGCCTTCAATTTTTTACTCTTGTAAAATCCGTTTTCGGGGGCTCTGTAGGACCATTTTTAAAGCTTTTTGAGCGGTTTTTCGTGGTTTTTCCTTCATTCCTAACCCATTCGCTATTGTTTCTGGAATAAAACCTTTTTTTGAAAACCGGCCGGGTTCTGGTGCGCAAACATTACAAAACTCCACGGGTTAAGACTGTAAACCGAGAAACCAATCTGGGAGTAACAATATTGAGTAACCTTAAACCGAGTCAACAATGTTCTGAAGTTGTTAAGAAGGCAAACAAAATAATTGGCTTTATAGGCAGGTCATTTGAGCATAAATTCAAAGACGTTATCCTAACCCTTTGCAATTCCTTATTCCGCCCTCTTCTGGAATACTGCATTCAAACTTGGTGCCCTTATTACCAAAAAGATATAGACAAGCTAGAACGAGTTCAACGTAGAGTTACCAAAATGATACCTAGCCTAAAGAACAAACCATACGAGGAGCGTCTTAGAGAATTAAATCTATTTTTGTTTTAACCCAGCGCAGATTAAGAGGTGACTTAATTCAAGTGTTCAAAATCATCAAAGGCATCGACAATATGAACTGTAGTAAGTACTTCACTATCGACCAATCTAATTACTCGCGGGGAAACGGTTGCAAAATTATTGGTAAATCATTTAATTCACACGAATCTGATAATTTCTTCTTCAATCGAGTGGTCAACTTATGGAATGGACTTCCCCGAGACGTTATAGACTGCAGCACCGTTGATTCATTTAAACTTCGCTTAAACAAATATCTCGCATCAAACCCGCGACTGACTGCGTTTGTAAATTAATAACTTTATTTTATCCCCCCCTCAGTTACTAACCCATCTGTCCCCTACTAACTTCCTAATCCTGCCACGGACATTAGTTTCAGGGCAGTATTTCCCTTTCCAATGTTCCCTTACCCACTCTAAACCACTGTTTGGACACTTGATCCTCAGTGTTTTGGAGGACAAGCAGCCTAGAAGGGTCACTAGACCTGTTGTTGCTTGATTTCCTTTGTACTTCTTTGTACTTTGTACTTCCCCTACAAGCGTAAATATATACACCAATGAAGAACACAATTTTCTCCAACGTGGTGTAATATCACTTACTACGGAGAAGAGCCCAGAATGGCGTGGTTGACCAGAAGGGAGCTGGGAACGATATATTTGGGTACGTGAAAATAACAATGTGTTTGACAGTATCGTTTCAAGCAACACACGGATCCCTCACTGTTAATTCAACATAGCCAGAAAACAAAATAGAAATGCGTCATCATATCCCAAAGGGATTAATTAACGATACACCCCAAATACGAATGTTTATTTACTTGCGCTCTCTCTCTCTCTCATTAACTCCTTCACTCATATGACGCAGAGGTTGCCAGATTAGCAATAAGAAATAGAGTTCTCTCACTCTTATAATTACCTCTCCAAAATTAGTTTTCTGCCCACAGCTAACTCTAAGACAACTGCAGAGGTTAAAGTAACTAAACTAAAGGCTTCTAAATACCCCTGATGGTAACAAAGGATTTAAAGTATCCCTAATAGGCTCAAAATTGCGCCATATGTCGGAGAGGGTTAATATGAATGAACACTTTGTAAACCAGTAGAAGTATATATGTGTAACTTCCCTTTCAGACTAATGTATTGCTGTCCTGTATAAACACTTTCAGACTAATGTATTGCTGTCCTGTATAAACACTTTCAGACTAATGTATTGCTGTCCTGTATAAACACTTTCAGACTAATGTATTGCTGTCCTGTATAAACACTTTCAGACTAATGTATTGCTGTCCTGTATAAACACTTTCAGACTAATGTATTGCTGTCCTGTATAAACACTTTCAGACTAATGTATTGCTGTCCTGTATAAACACTTTCAGACTAATGTATTGCTGTCCTGTATAAACACTTTCAGACTAATGTATTGCTGTCCTGTATAAACACTTTCAGACTAATGTATTGCTGTCCTGTATAAACACTTTCAGACTAATGTATTGCTGTCCTGTATAAACACTTTCAGACTAATGTATTGCTGTCCTGTATAAACACTTTCAGACTAATGTATTGCTGTCCTGTATAAACACTTTTTTGTGGGCATTCCTAGCCCATAAGGTTAAACTTCATCCTATTTTCCGGTACGGCTTTTTCGCTGTAGGTGGCAGAGAGTAGGGAGAGTGCCTTCTATTACACTGCTGTCCTATTCTTCTACAACTAATGGGGATGGCAAGGTTGGGGTGGTTTGAGTATCTGTGTAACTCTCTCTCATCTGTGGTCATGCATGTCAGACGGCGAATTACTATACTAGTTAACCCTTATTTTTTGTCCATATCTATTTTCTTTGATCTGACCTGAAGTTCATGTCATAGATTATGGAGGAAATTATGCGTTTTTTACCGATATGCACTGGTCGTAGATCACTGTGAAAGGGAAGGCTATTATTTTCTAATATATCTAAATAAATAATAATAATATCCACTAAAACATGTTTTATGATTCATGCCATATCCTACCATTATTGAATATACTGTATATTACAAAGCAAGCCCTTTTAATTTCCATATCTCCCGAAGACGCTTGAGTGCGTGAGCGAGCGTGGGTGGGTACTGTCCTACGTAAAGTATAAAGTAGAGATACTATGTTGAAGGAAAAGTATCTAATAAGCTGGATGGGTAGACCATTTGGTAAACAAAATGAGAACATTGAACACATGTAACATTACGAGGTAGGTGGATATACAGTATATGGTAGTAGAATACTTTTGTATATAACAGTGACCGTAATAGTTGAAAATTGTAGATAAATACTGTTACGACTGGGGTTTAACACCTTACGAGCGGCCTATGCGGTTTATTTATGTGTACCGCACAGCGGGGTGTTTTTAGCCAAAATAGGGCTGTTTACGTGATCATTTTCATGCCTAAATAAGACCCAGAACGTAAAACAAGTACCTATCCCTGAAAGGGCATAAACAGAGCTTTCGAATGACACCATAACGATCCTTGTATGATGGATAGTTTTCTTGCAATAACCGTGCAACGCGAGTGCAAAAAGCAGGTAATTCGGTACTTTCAGTACATAATTGAGTATGTAGCGAGTGAGAGAGGGAGGAGGGAGCTGAGATTTGTGTCAGTAGGTTCGCCGCGGTGGTCTGGAGCAGTCATACGCTCGCTAGTCTCCTGCCACCACTTGTCTCTCTCTCTCAGCCACATTACGTGCTGAAATTGCCACTCGAGTTATGTCGAGCGCCGCCACATAGTCCAGCTTTATTTAACTCGACTTATGTTGCTCGCCGCTAATTATGGGTTAAATATATCAGGGCTCTTATTCATTGGACTAGTAATGGCATAAATGCTACAACGGAAAGCGCTAGATCCAACCTCTGATGTATATTCCCAGTGAATAAAGAACACAAATACTCTACAGAGTTCTATATGCAATAATAGGCTATCAAACTCTCAATAAATGTGCGTCTACTCTAGGCTTAATGTTATGTGAAAACAGCCTATTACTACCTATAACCGAAGGTGCTTGGTTATGGTATACAAAGTACGGTGCTAAGAGAAGTTACAGCTTACGTTACTTTAATCAATAAATGTCAGGCACTCCTGCATGAAAGAAAGTGCACTAAAGTCCTTCAACACTAACAAGGAATCTTCTTTAAATGTTAGATGCTATAAAGATGCTCGTATCGGAAATGGAACCCAAAAAGGCAGGCAGCGGAACAATGCTCGTGCAGGCTATGCACACAAAAAGGCAGAATATATATAATGCCGTCGGAGCCAAGAATATCCTAAACACAACAACAATAGTAATAATCGCCACGACAATGCAGTATTCCTATCAACAAAAAGAGCCTAAGTCGTTTGTGTCTCAATACATCAAACTAGGCTGCGAAATGCTTGTGTAATCATAAACGGGTATGCATAAAAAGAGTAATTGGTTTAATATACTTAATGTCTACTGTGACTGATAAAGTCTAGCTAGAGTCAATGATACGAGATACTGGTGCGCATGGCATGCCGCATAGCCTAGTGCAAATCTCAAGTCTGTGCGTCAAATATTACGTTATAGGGAAGGGTAGCTCTCTTGAGAAACCTTAATACCGAAGTATTAAGCGTTCTCCTGGCGTACCTCAAAGACAAACAATCGAGACTAGAACAGTGCAGAATGGTATAGGCAAAAAAGCCCTCATTCGTGCATGCTCTACTCTCAATGGCACACAGACTAGAATTTACTCAATCAACTCCAGTTCTCAGGTATGTCGTGCAGCTTTTAACTAAAGCCAGCACTCATAGGAAACAATACCTTATAATATCAGACTCCTAGTCTAGCATTATCTAATCCAGCAGAACACTAATAATTAAAGGATGCAGTACTTAAACAATATAAATGCCAACCAATGCTTCGTGATCCACTTATCTTAACAACTAACATACATGGGTTATATCAGACCTTAACGCACAATACAACTGGCCAGCATGAAGCTGATTTTGCAGAGTTAACCAGAGGGGATATAATGTTAATAAAAGGTGGTGAAAGATATGGAAAATGAGAGAGATAGGCAGAGGAAAAGATTCTCAGGTGCGAGCGGGGTACAGGTAGCAAGGGAAAAAGATGGGTGCGTTCTAGAAACCAGATCTGAGGGAGAGAGTGGCGAGGAACTGTATATATACTCGCACCAGCTCGAGCCGCATGTGAAAAAAGCGGTTACAAGTCCTCTAGCCACTAGCAAGAGCTTGCAGCATGGTAAGGACCTCTCTCCACCAACCCCCGCGAGGCAGCCAGCCGTGACGTCATCGAGCGGGACAAAAACACTGCGCGCTCCCTCTCACTCTGTTCTACTCTCTCTCTCTCTCCCAGATCCCATCATTACTAGTTAATGATAAAACATATACTTTACAATTAAATATATAAAGCCTTGACATGGGTGAAAACAAAGAGCCTTTCTGGACTGCCCATCACACAAGCTTTCATATGAAATAAAGCACACTCTAATACACAAACTGTAGCCCCATCGACTGCCCTGGCGATCCTAGCGAGTCACTGTAGGACAAGCCATGCGGTTCTAACGGAGTGGTTAACGTCACAATACACTTCTAATTGCATGATATATTTCACCTGACCTGCACTTTCCATGCTATTAACCCTCGTGGCCCGGGCTGGTCCTCCAAAGGACGGAGCTCGTATCCGGGCAATCTGGCCGAAAAACGTCTAGGCCTAGGCTACCGTATTTTTGTTTATTTTAACTACTAGAAATTTCCCACGCATCTATAAACGTAGGGCGGTTTTCAATCTGTAGACTGGCGTTGAGTAGAGCTCTCTAAGTCAACTGGTTCAGTTGTGATGACGATTTCAGTGGAGCTAATTTTTCCGCGATGTTGACGATATCGGAGCTTTTCAGACACTAATTTCGTCTGACGTCACAACAATAACATTGATCCGACGTCTCCTTGTTTTCAGAGGTGCGGTGACACAACGATCGGCTTTGTTTACATGCGTCGGACGCACGGCGTTCAGACCAAGCTGAATAGGCTTGAAAGCTTACTATCTGCTGAAAGGACACCCAGGCTGCTGCCCAATTTTCACGGTGTCCTTGCACAATGACACCCGGGCTGGAAGGGTTAATGTCGTAGCTTATGGCCATATGATTTGTTTTCATAAATCTGCTTCTAAAATCATCTGTTTTACACACAACCTGTTCATGTTTAAGGTTCTACATTATGTGTACGTGCATTACGTGTGCAATTAGGTTCTATTAACCTAATGTATTAAGCACTACAGCATACACATTCACAGACACACCTACACCTGTGTGTATATTTGTATAAACATATATTATACATACTGCCCATCATACACTATATTATTAATTTGGTATGAACGATCAGTAAGCAATTGATGGGTGAATTATTGGAATATATGAGAGAGAGAGAGAGAGAGAGAGAGAGAGAGAGAGAGAGAGAGAGAGAGAGATTAAATACTTGTTGTAATACCAATAATTGATCATATGAATTTTAAACTACGCTCTTAAATCATTCATATATCTGTTATAGATATTATAATTAGACAGAAAACGTGAAAGACTAATAATATATTTTAGATACGAACACATTGAGATTGGACTCCTATAAATAATACAGTGATGATGCAGTGTTAACGCCGTGCACTCCCTTGATTGACAGGGCTAGGGTGTGTCCAACTGTCCATGTTACAGGGACTTTACTGGACAGTTGGCTCATATAAATAACATTGGAATTAAAGTTATGGGTAGACATTTGGCTCATATAAATTAGTATTTTACCTCCACCAACCGACTTTACTCCTAAACTCAATTAATGAAATGAACAGATACATGTGGCAGTCCAGGGATTCGAACCTAGGATGCTCACACCGAAATTCAGTGGATTTATCCATTGCGCTACGAAGACAGGTATAACAATGGAATTAAAGTTATGGGTAAAATTTTTAATGACAAAATTATGAATTGAAAGGGATTGGAAACTAAATTTGACCAAAAATACAGGAAAAGTTGAAGCATCATAATTAACATCAATACAAATTTAAATCAATACAAATAAGTGCATTAAAAACAAGACGGAGATACGAGCACAATTGTGTAAAAAACATAATGCAAATAAAGTACACAATTTTCAACCATTATAATGCAATTATTAAAACAAATTTGCAAGATAAACTAAGCAAAATAACTGTTATGCGATCAGGTAAAGGAAGAAGTTGTGAGCACCATAAATAGAGGAAAATATTATGAGGTGTGAGAACACACATTATGAGGATGCAGATAACAGCCGGGCGAAAAATTGAAGTGTAATTTATACTGGAGAGAGAGAGAGAGAGAGAGAGAGATTTCCATTTAGCACAGGGTATATATAGATGGAGACTATTCAATAATTATAGATTGGTTTATTGATAGAAAACATGGTACCGCAACAACAAGGTCATATGGCGCCGGACAGGTTAAAGTACTGTTATTGCCAAAAAAAAAAAAAACAAAAAAAAACGTCTACAGTAGAGTTATAAAACTTAATACCATATATGTAATTTCAAATCGACAAGGATAACAAAGAGCGGAGGGTATGGAGCTTGGACGCAGTAAACGATAAGGGATAAGCAGGGGGAAAGAGATGCTGAGAAACAAGATGAAGGGAGGAACACAGATTAACGAACTAGTGCAAATTAATCTTCCTGAATAAATTTGGGGATTGAAAGACGAAAAAGTACAAACAAATAAAGATAATGATAACAAGTGATAGCGGAGCAGAGCGTCTATATGATGGGCAAGAGGGCTATATATTATACAGTATAATAAAGGACCAACACTTGCATACACAAACACATACTTGATATAGTCTCTCGCTCACACGCACACACATGCATGTAACATACACACTTGCATACAAATACGTATTTACACACACACACAAACACACATGCATGCAATATGCACACTCATAACCACACCCGCAAGCATACATACATAATTCACACACACACACACACACACACACATAACAACAATACGAACAATATTAAGCAGTGGAGGTAAATATTAGTATGAATATACTGTAGGAGTAAAAGAATGTTATTGTAGGTAATTGTAGGTATTGTAGGTATTGTAGGTTATTGTGCAGTACATTAAATAGTCAGTTTCTTTCCGTTTTCACTAATGAAAATTTGGCACAGATTCCAGAAGTCAATATGGTATATAGTGATAGTATAGAAAATATGTTAAGTACAGTTAGTATAAGTAGAAATGATGTGCTTAAGGAAATTGACAGACTGAAACCTCAAAAATCGCCTGGTCCTGACGAGGTATATGCTAGAGTATTAAAAGAATGCAGAGATGAGTTAAGTAGTCCATTAGCATTTATATTTAACAAGTCATTAGAAACAGGTTTAGTTCCAGAAGCTTGGAAGCTTGCAAATGTAGTTCCGATCTTCAAAAAAGGTGATAAATCGATAGCATCCAATTACCGTCCCATTAGTCTCACATCAATCATAGGAAAGTTGCTAGAGTCTATTATTGCTAGGAAAATTAGAAGCCACTTAGTAAAATTTAACTTAATAAATTCTTCTCAGCATGGATTCACTCAGGGACGTTCGTGCCTTACTAATTTGCTTAGCTTTTTCTCAGAGGTATATGAAGCAGTAGATAGTGACAAGTCATATGATATTATATATTTAGATTTCAGTAAAGCTTTCGACAGAGTCCCTCATGAGAGATTGATGAGAAAGGTTGAGGCACATGGAATAGGAGGGTCGTTGTTGGGATGGATTAGGTCATGGCTAATTGGTAGGAAACAGAGAGTCAGCATAAATGGTACCAAGTCAGAGTGGGGAGCAGTCAAAAGTGGTGTCCCCCAGGGATCGGTATTAGGTCCCCTGTTGTTTCTTATATACATAAATGACCTAGATTTAGGTATAACTAGTAGGATAAGTAAATTCGCAGACGATACTAAAATGGGGAGATCAATTGATTCAGATAGCGATATAGAGTGCCTCCAAAGGGATCTAGATACCTTACATGAATGGTCAGTAAATTGGCAGATGAAGTTTAACATTGACAAATGCAAGGTATTAAAGATAGGGAAGATGCAAACAAATGTTAAATATAAACTAGCTAATTTAGAATTAGAAAATTCAGACTGCGAGAAAGATCTAGGTGTGTTTGTTAGCAATGATTTGAAGCCTAGAAAACAGTGTATAAGCGTTCGTAATAAGGCAAACAGGATTCTCGGGTTCATCTCTAGGAGTGTGAGTAACAGAACTGCTGATGTTATCTTAAAACTTTACTTGTCATTAGTGAGACCCCATATGGATTATGCTGTCCAATTTTGGTGTCCTTATTACAGAATGGACATAGATTCATTGGAGAGAATTCAGCGTAGAATGACAAAAATGATCCATAATATTAGAAATGTTCCGTATGAAGAAAGGTTGAAGAAATTAAGTTTACATTCGTTAGAGAGACGCAGAGTTAGAGGGGATATGATAGAGGTGTTCAAGTGGGTTAGTGGGATTAACAAAGGGGACATGACAAATGTACTAAAGCTCAGTGATAGCGAAAGAACTCGTACCAATGGTTTCAAATTAGATAAATTTCGTTTCAGAAAAGATATAGGCAAATATTGGTTTGGTAACAGAGTTGTAGATGGGTGGAATAGGCTACCAAGTGATATAGTGGGATCAAGAACGATAGGGAGCTTTAAGAAAAAATTGGATAAGCATATGGACGAGAAGGGTTGGGTGTGAAGGGGGATCAGCCGGGTTGGGCCAATCAGCGCTCTGAAGACCCCCGTAATCCTGCGTTAATCTCTAACCGGTTTGGTAAGATGATCCTCAGGGTATTAGAGTGTTGAGCCTATAATTGGGCTTTGTAATTGGGGTTGTGTGGGACAGGGATCTGCCTTGCTTAGGCCAATCGGCTTTCTGCAGACTCCCATTTTCTTATGTTCTTATGTTCTTATGTAAAGCTCCTGTGTGCAACATAGTGAAGAGCAGTTGGAATGAGTTTGTTAAACATAATGAAACGATATATAAATATAAATATAGAAAACAGAAGTCCTGGTTAGAACAGCAATATATATATTTAAATACAGTACACTATAATATAGTTTATATTTTGATTAGGTCACAAACCAAGACGAAAAATTCAGTTTGCGAACAAGGATGGGAAATGGCATGAGACTGAAAGTATACCAAATATATAAAGCACCTACCTTCTCTGTGTAGACTCTTGACTGAAGATGTCTTGAATACCGGTACCGAAATAATCCACACACACACAACAGTATGCACATTTGTGAACACTAATACAGTTATACCCATTTGAATCTTTGAACCTTTAAAGCCAAGTTTTGAAGCATTTGGGGTAAGATAGAGCATTGTATTATCTACATTATTGTCTTCGATGGTGATTCAATGGGTGTATCTTATCAGTGTTAGTGGCTGTACATAGATCAACACACTTGTGGCTAGTTTCTTGCCAAACCAGAAACTACTTTTGCTGAATAATCATTTTCAGAAGCTATCGGGTATACTGGTATCATAAATGTTCCTACATAATTGTATACTGTAAAATATAAACATATTACAATTATGTGTTTATGCTTTCATTCTTGGTCTAAGATGTTCCGCTTTTTATACACATTTCCACTTAATGATATATTATAAACAGGTTTTTCACTGCACTTTGTGTTCTACGGCACGCAATAAGCCTCACTCAATACATAAGCTTCTTGATGGGTTCACTAGTACAAGGAGAAACACAGCATTGTTCCTGTAAACAAAAAGATAATATGAATTAGTGAATACAGTAATACAGTCATGTATGTATGGATGTACAGATGTACAGTCTACGACAGAACTTGTTGTCATGGCCTGAGGCAATGTGTTAGTTCACTTATCTTTTAATAGATGGCCCTTTAATCGCTTCTAATAAAAGGGGGCGGGGTTAATATAAAGGTTGGAAGGAGGAGGAGTCAAACGTGTGTGTGTGTGTGTGTGTGTGTGTTCTAGAACAGCACGCAGAATAAGTTTATGTTAACATAACACACAGGCTATATTATTAGATTAGCCCATGCCGGATCACAAATTAATAGCACACATCAGGCGTTGCGTTATTTATGGAATTAAATATACAGACAATCAAGTTTATATCCTTCGCACTTCCCATTCCCCCTTTAGTCCTGGAGCCAAGGGGTGTTTGCATGCATAAATGGGCCAGAAAATCACCCGCTTGATTTAGTTAGAGGGTCCACTGGGACACCTTTTTAGCGAGGGTAGACATCCCGAAACCAGGCAGTTATCGTGTTATTCGGGGTTTTCGCCGAATTTAATGAAATCAAAATAACTCCTTTTTTTACGTGTGACGGTTACATAAATTACAATAACTCGGCAATGAAATGGTCTACAGAGCTCTTTCACCACTCAAAATAAATCTTAAAGAATTATCTATTCAATGGATACAAACGCAATAAGATTGGTCAATACCCAAGGTCACAAGAGGTCAAAGTATGACCTTTTCTGATGAGGAACTAAAATGTATGACTTTTCAAATTTAAATATTTGTGAAAAATAGGTAAATGGATTGAACGTTTAATGCTTTTATATTCTGGTTAGGTACACCATAGGCAAGTTTTTGAAATTAGTTGGAAAAGTTGATTACGTATTTTAACCCCTGTGTAGCAATCAATAAAAGGTATATATACCGTATCAACGTACTGAAGCATAACAGATATATGCCGTAATTTGTATTCTTTAGGATTGCAATAGGAATGCAAAAATGAGTTAATCCAGTATATTTGATGTTCTCTGTTCATATATTGTTCATTTAAAATTTTGGGAAAACTAATTTTTGTTTTTTTGTTTTCATGAGCAAACCATTTGAATTTAATAACTTGGTGTTATATCTGGGCTCTTTTCATATGATTAAGGTAGTCATGGGTGCGATAGGAAAGCTCATTAATGGCAGTGGAGCAGAAACTATATTGGTAAGAGTCTAAAGCATTTGGCCAAAATGTGGTAAGATCAGTTCTTGATGGATCACATTATACGAGGTCGTTGAAGGGTTTGTTCATGCTCTCTGAGTGTATAGAAAGACTGCAGTGGGCGGAGTTCTTCAAAGTGGAAGGAATTGAGAGGTACAGGGATGAGCATGAGCATCTGAGACTGTTGAAAAACTCTGTAGCAGAAAAGAAGAGGGAGGAAAGCAAGGTTAATTTGGAGGCATTTATGTCAAACTCAGAAGTCATGGTTGAAGACTTCAATAAATTTAGATGTCAGAGAAGTGCAGCGTCAGAGACTTTTACATTCTGGGACCACTTCGTCAGAATGGTGGCTGTTCTAAAGGACTTGGTTAGGGCAGACCGTGAGGGAGACTGGAAACTCCATCTCCAAAGTGTTCAATCTGTGCTGCCGCTATTTGCTGGATGTGATAGGGTCAACTATTTTAGATGGGCTTCATTATACCTAGAAGATATGAGAAAGCTACCAGAAGATGTGTACAAGAGTTTCCAGGCAGACAAGTTTGTGGTGAAGCGGACAGATGGACCATTCAGTGCTGTAGGGGCAGACATGTGTCTCGAGCAGACGATAAATCGATCCCAGAAGAGTGCTGGGGGGAGTGCATCGGTAGCACCAAAAAGAAGCAATTCGTTGCTCAGTGGAGATCATTTACCATGAAATGTTAGCTGTTGTCAATTTCCAACGTCAGGTCAGTGGATTCGTCACACCTAGCACAGAACTTTTAGTAAACCACGAGTTCATCTTATCAGCAACAAGGTCATCTGAGACATTGATTCAGGATATGATTGAGTATGTAAAAGAACATGACAACCCCATGACGTTACCGTGTGAAGGAGACAAAGACAAGCTTCACAACATCCTCACACAGGATATCATGACAAAAGAAATCCGTGACAATCTGCTCGAATTTGATGAAAGATCTAGGAAGAAGTATGAAACATTCCGAAATGAAAGAAAAGTAATGAAACACAGATCCATCTTTGATACCATTCACAGGACGAACCTTAAGACATTCAAATCCATGAAGGGAGACCAAAGTACCTATAAGTCTACAAGCAAAGAGACCAAGAAGCAAATGGCAGAAACCCAGAAGATCTATGACATTGCTCGTGTCCGAGGATATGACATGAAACATTTGCTGGGGTTTGACCTGATTTACAGCAGTTACCTCTTTGACAAGAATGGACTAATGACCAAACCAAACAAAAGTGAACTGTGCACTGAGTTAGAAAAACACCTTGAAAAAGCAGACTATATACCACCATCTAAATGGAAGCCAGCAAATACAGTGACTATCATTGATGTAATGGCAGGCCTTCGTTGTATGCGGGTATCCCAGATGAACACCTTTGGTGAACTCTGCGATAAGTTCTTGGAGGTGTCATATGGACTTGGCAGCAACTCTAAACGTGTCGACTTCATCTTTGACACATACATTGTGGGTTCAGTGAAGGACAGCGAAAGAACTAGAAGGTGTGGTTGCAGCCCAATTGATTTATATGGGATAGGTACAGGAACGCAATTGCCAGTCACAATGGATGCATTCTGGGCCTCATCTGCAAACAAATCCAAGCTACAGAAACTCATTCGACAACGCATCTTAACCAAGCCAAAACCGATGACAGATACAGTTGTTAGCTCGATTGGACTTCCACCTGAAATTGAACCATGCCTGGCTATTTTGAATGGAAAAGAGACACCATTACCTGATCTAGACACAACGATTGAAGAGGCCGACGTCAGAATTATCCCACATGCTCGTCATGCAGTTGAGAATGGGACTAAGAGAGTGGTTATTATATCAAATGATACTGATGTAGTAATCTTGGCCCTACACTACTGGTCGCTTCTGAAGGCACATGGCCTACGAGAGATGTGGATTCGTGCTGGTGTTGGTAATACCACAAGATACATACCCCTTCATGTTCTAGGCGATAAGTTGGGATCAGATACTTGCAAAATCTTAGTTGCCCTGCACCATCTCACTGGTTGTGATTCCACAAGTAAATTTGGTACAAAGGCTGCTGCACTGAAGGCAGATCCGGTGCATTATCTGATGATTTTGGAAAGGAATTGAACTGTATTAACTTCATCTTGGTGGAAGAGTTCCTTGTGAAGGTGTACAAATCAGGAACCTCATGCAGAACAATGGATGAATTACGGTACTACCTCTACTACCACAGCAAAAAGACCATTTTGGAACTGCCTCCCACCAGCCGATCAGTCAAAGGTCATGTCCTCAGGGCATTCTTTGGCACATATCTACAGCTACACTGCCTAAGCAATCCTCAACTGGATCCCAGAGACTTTTGTTTCATTGAAGAAGATGGCATTCTTCAACCGGACCATCTTCAAGCCTTGCTACCGGATGACTTTGCAATGCCCTGTAAATGTACCTCCTGCTCTACTAAACGCTGTGTCTGCAGACAACTAGATATGAAATGCTGCCCTTACTGCAAATGTCAGGTGAAAGGATTTCAAAACCTAGGCCATTAATGTGACACATCACAGAATACGTTTCCAACTGTATCCCCGGCTCACCCCTCTCCCCAAAAGTAGGTAATTCATTAATGTGACAACAAATAATTGAAATCTGCTTAGAAGATATATATGCAATGTGTGATACTGTGATACAGAGTGTTTTGATAGAACTTTAGCTGACTCAGTAGTACCATAATTATATAACCAATACATAGCTATTATTGGTATAACATTCGCAAACTTCATATTATTGTACTGGACGCCAAGGGGTTAAAATACGTAATCAACTTTTCCAACTAATTTAAAAAACTTGCCTATGGTGTACCTAACCAGAATATAAAAGCATTAAACGTTCAATCCATTTACCTATTTTTCACAAATATTTAAATTTGAAAAGTCATAAATTTTAGTTCCTCATCAGAAAAGGTCATACTTTGACCTCTTGTGACCTTGGGTATTGACCAATCTTATTGTGTTTGTATCCATTGAATAGATAATTCTTTAAGCTTTATTTTGAGTGGTGAAAGAGCTCTGTAGACCATTTCATTGCCGAGTTATTGCAATTTATGTAACCGTCACACGTAAAAAAAAGGGAGTTATTTTGATTTAATTAAATTCAGCGAAAATCCCGAATAACATGATAACTGCCGGGTTTCGGGATGTCTACCCTCGCTAAAAAGGTGTGCCAGTGGACCCTCTAACTAAATCAAGCGGGTGATTTTCTGACCCTTTCATGCATGCAAACACCCCTTGGCTCCTGGACTACTCCTCCCCTTCTCTCTGCTGCCTTCCCTTATCTCCCCCTTTCTCTCTTTTTTTTCCCCGTTCTCTCTCCTAATCGAATATATAATTTTCCTCATCATCGTGTTCAAAGCTGTCCATAAAAATTGCTTTGGTGTTTTAATAACACTGTTCTTTTTACCTTTACTGATTCTCAATTATTAACTCGTATTCTATTCTTTAACTTATACAATGTGTTATAGAAAATAAATAGATATGCTCCGTTGCAAAACACTCAAAGTTGCCAACCTTGGCGTCCTAGTTAGTGTGAACAATCTTATAAATATATAAGTAATTGAAACGGGATGTTACAATCCACGCATCAAGACAAGTTGAATCACATTGTAATCTAGCTTGGACCAAATTATAACCAAATATATAATAATATCATGAGACAAGATAATATCGGTTCAGTTAGAGAACACACTTTAGATGAGCCGAAACGTGTTTCTTTGTAATATACAGTATATATATATATTTATTTTTTATTTTTTATTTTTTATTAGAGAAAATCTGTTTTTCTTCCATACCACTATTCACAGCACTGTGGTTGACCAATTCATAATCTACCATAACATGTTGTTGTTGTTGTTGTTGTTCCCCAAGCTGCCTGGCCGAACAGCCCCAAGGCTCCGAGCAAGGCCAAGGCCATAACTGAGCGCCCCCACAGAACCCTCCCTGCCGACCACAATAAAGCCTGGGTGACCGAAGCCACTCCATGGCAGGGAGCTGAGGAGGGTGCGGAAACGCCCGGGAAACCAAAGACCCACCCAGGGCCCTGTGCCCCTCAGCAATTATGAAGAGAAAGTTGAGGGGCAAAGGATAAATGTGACGCTTTGGCTTCCAATCATGGTAGATTGGGAGGTCAATCCACGGAATAGACGCCGTCACTTGAGATCTAGAAAATATATAAGTAAAAGGAACAGTCAGAGTAAGCTATGGGTATGGCAGAGATCGCTCAGTTCTCACTCTGATAGACCAGCCCATCACCACATGACTAGAACCCAATCCTCTCAGCATCAGCTAGGAAAGGCCCTAGAAAGCCGCCTTTGGCGGGGGGATAGCTCCCCTATTTCAACCCCTTTCGGGGTTGGGCACCCGCCCACCTTAACATGTAATATGACACGCTATGATTATTGCATTATACTTTTCTCAGTTGATTCTTAATTACTAGCTTAATTACTGTGGCTTCGCATTATCAGTAAACAGTTCGGCGCTACCCATTGTAATGATTTACTATAAAGTAAGTCAACGAATTAAACAATTAACGATAATCCAAGCAATCTGGTTATGTTGTTTTAAAGTTAATATAAATTGTTTAGGCTTTTATATTTTTACTTTGAATTATTTAAATTATCCTCCAAACATAATTAAAAGTATACTATAGCTCTGTGTATGTTAACTTGAATTTAATTTAATATGTATTATTTCACCATCATTATGTTACGGTGAACATTGGAAACACATACACATTATATAATATATATAAAGGGTTCTTAAATGTAAACATTTACAATTTATATTTATTCAATCAATATGATCTCCACCCACAAGCTGCATCAACTACCTCCTGTATTCTCGTTGGAGCTGATTTAAAAATGTTCCAACATATTATTAGGGCGGCGACGGATCCCCCCCCCCCCCCTCCCTGCCCCCCGATCCCACTACTCCCGCCCTTTCCAATCCTAACCTGGACCACATTCCACTCCATGACATGATGGCCCACACATTCTCTATTGGGGTCATGTCACACACCCACTTGTGGACCAGCTGAACCCCGGATGGGGTCAGGTCAGGTGAAGGTATTGAAGGATAAGCCTTCACAACGGCACCTCGTAGCTACTTACTACTTTTCCTATTTTCTGAAGAGTGTAGAGAGGGGAGCAGGGGTCTTGGAGAGAGACGAAGTTGTTGTAGTGACTTTGTTATGTGTGTTATTAGTCGGTATACGTCGTAAGGCTCAGGATGGCCATGGCACGCACTGAAGACACAGCATGTGCTCAATAATGCTAATACCTTTTCTAGTTTGCCTGGACCAGTGTGTGTGTGTGCGTGTGCGTTTTATGTTAACGGGTGTGAGTGTATGTGTGTGTGTGTGTGTTGTATCCTGTGTTAGTGTTGTGTTGGTGTGGGTGGCTTGGTGCTTGCATGTGATGGACGGAGGAGAAAGGTTGAAGCGCCGTCTCTCCAAACATTACAAATTGTGGAGGTCATAAGTATATGTATTATTGAACTTATTCCTTAAGCCAACACAAATAACTTGAATCCTAAGTGTTATTGTTACACTTAATATATATATATATACACAAACGAATATAGACGTCTTCTTCGAGAATCGTAGCTTAAGTAGGAATAGGATAACTAGCGAGGCAGCGAGCAATAGGTGTTGTTCGCTGCCTCGCTAGTTATCCTATTCCTAGTCAATATATGTTTGTTACTTTAGTCATCCCTAACATTTATTATGTATATGTAAATTCAAAGCAATCGCATAGTATTAATCTGCGTATTTTAGAGGGTATCATTTACGTCCTTGAGAGAGAGAGAGAGAGGTGGGAGGGAGGGGAGAGAGAGAGATGGGTGAGAAGGAGTGGGGTGAAAGGGAGAGGGGGAGGAGGGGGAATGGGAAGTGCGAAGGACATAAACTTGAGTGTCTGTACATTAAATTCCACAAATAACGCAACGCCTGATGTGTGTTAGTTATTTGTGATCCAGCATGAGCTAATCTCATAATATAGACTGTGTGTTATGTTAAAATAAACTTATTCTGCGTGCTGTTCTAGAACACACACACACACGTTTGACTCCTCCTCCTTCCAACCTCTATATTAACCCCGCCCCCTTTTATTAGAAGTGATTAAAGGGCCATCTATTAAAAGATAAGTGAACTAATACATTGCCTCAGGCCATGACAGCAGTTCTGTCGTAGACTGTACAGTTGTTTACAGATGAAGCAGAGACAGTGTGTGGAAATGTGACTGAATAGAATGTTCTCACAGATTTGTATATAGCTTTAAGGACAATCAAGGATGTGACGCCTACCAGCGTTGGCAGAATCGCCTCCCGTTAGCCACTAGCGCTCGCCAGGGCAGTGAAATGGGCTACGGTTATCAGAGAATGTTGTTCTTTCTTTCAAAGTGTTCGTGTTGTTACAGATAGTCCCGTGGTGGTCTTTATTTTCGTCTGTGACAACGGGAAGCATTTTATATCATGAGTAGAACATAAGATGCATTGTAGTGAAGTTGAGAGAGAGTAAGCAAGCGAGCAGCATGGGGGCAGTGAGTGTTGATTTCCTCCTCTCTCCCGGAGGAGTTTTTCCCGCGCGCCCGGGCTTTCTCTCGCCTCTGATTGGCTGGTGGTTCCTGGCGCCTTCTGGAGGCCTGCTGCCTTGTGACGTATCGGCCTGTGATTGGCCGACCACCATGCCTTTGTGTGATCCTGAGGTTCCCGTGGAGCTACCTTCCTCAGAGCTTGCCTGACCAGCATACCCTTCACATGTCCCTTGCCACCTGTCCCCGACTTCTACCTATAGAACACTTTCTCTCTCTCTCAACTTCTTACCTCTTATGTTCTAATCTATTTAACATCATAACTCCCCTTTGGTTCTGCACGATTTCATACATCGGCCATCGTATTATATGCTGAAGCTCTCAGATATTCCATGTTTAGATAGACATTTTGGAGGGGTTAACATTTTGTCTGTAGAGGTTCGACATACTCGTGGTGTCTCCCTACCTTTTGCTTGGTTGTCTGCTGGGCTATTTAATGCTAGACTGGGGTGAGGCTATTGTTGTTGTGATCTCCGATGTGTACCAGGTGTTGTTGAACCTGTACAATCGCAACGGATACGTGGGAAGCCTAGGTTGTCTTTCTGACTGTGTACCTTGTGAGTTTAGCACTGTGTTGCGAGTGAGGGCTTTTGCCTCTGCCACCCAACACTGTGCTAACTCGTTTTGCTTTGACTTTGAGAGGGTCGCCAGGAGAGAACCCGATACTAGCGATCTGGATCTCTCAAGAGAGCACCCCGTCAATTAACGTAATTTTTTTTTTTTTTTTTTTTTTTATGAGACAATGAACGGAGGAAGGAAAAACACATATAAAACAAAAAGGTCCATGTGCCTAAAGGCATCCTCCATTCATAAACTGTTTGTAACAACTGGATTTAAACATTTGTAGATTGTAAGTTTGTGGAAAGCAATTCGAGGGAAGTGAATTACAAAGAGTAGTAGCTCTGGGGATAAATTAATTCTGATAACCAGAAGTTCTGCATTGTGGAGGAGAAAGTGTAAATTCATGGGCGCTCTCAGCTGCCCTAGTTCTACGGGGGAAGATGTGGAGAGGCGGCACAATTGAAGCAAGTTCCTCGGAACAATTGCTGTGAAAATATCTGTAGAATAATGCAAGGGATGCAACGTTTCTTCGTATGGATAATGTAGGAAGGTCCTGTGTGATTGCAGGGTTATTGATTAATCGAATAGCTTTATTTTGAATTTTGTCTAACTGCCTCAATGCAACCACTCCACTTCCACCCAATTTGGCCGTACAGTCTTAAGGACCTCGCTAGGCTACGAGCTGCTTGCTCAGCCATTGTTTCCTAGCCTACTACATCCCAGCTAGATTTTATTCGCCTAGCAGACACCCGATTAGGATTATAAGCTCTTATGTTATGTATGCAGCATTTTTATTCACATTGATAGCAAGCCTTGGTTGTTGTTGAGTTGCACAACCCGAGCAGGCTTTTGCGTTGCCTGAGGAAGTACTTCTTTTGTTGTTGGAGATAATACTATTGCTCATTTATCATTATTCCCGTGCCAGTTAACACTGTATGTTTCTACACTTGTCATATCTTGTTCCTGCTTTATATAACAGTTCAAAATCCGATTCGATCATCTTAAGCAGCATCAGACTTTCTTCAGAAGATTCCTGTTCGATGTTTTAGGACTTTCATTCACTTTCTTTAATATTTGGAGTGACAGTTTATTATTGTTTAGAGTAACTTTAAATATACCTTCTTCTTGTTTGCATTAAATCATTTCAGTGATTTAATTAAGTTCTCTATCTTTTTCCTTGTATACATTATTAACGTAATTGTATGTTATTGTGATCAGGCTGTATCAGAGATCATCAGCCTGTAGTAGTAGTGCATTTATACCGAGTTAGAGGATACCCCGCTATTGCAGATTAACTCTGGAGGGTATAGGTGTTTTTGTGCGCCGGCATTATAAGTTCGAGGGTTGGATCTAGTGTTATCGTTGTGGCTGTGTGCCTTTCTAGTCCAATGATTAAGAGCCCTGGTTTTATACGAGCCCCGGTCGTAGCAAATGGCAACCTTGCTTAGGATTTTGTGAACTTAGAGAAATATTGCAAGAGTGTTGTGGTCATTTGTTTTTTTGTTTGAAGGAATAAAGTGGACATGGATTTTTGTTTTGGCAAGTAGTATAACACTTAAGAGTCTTCGAGCCTTTTTGAGTGAATAGTGCTACATAAGAGTTTAGGTACTTCTCTTTTTTTTTATAAACGTTGATAACTTTCGGTGGACACTATGTCGAACGACGGATCTATGTACGGGGAGGACACAGTACGGGAAGCAGGCTCTGAGGTGCAGAGGCTGGGGTTGTTAGATGACATGAGAGTAATAACTAGTGAGGAGGATGCAAAGAATTTTCTGGAGGTGCCTATTACTGCTGATCGGGTGTCGGGAATTGATCGGTATGGTCTCCAGTGTTTGGTCACGGTCATGGGGCATGTGGGCACTAGCAGCATGTCGAGAGGTGACCTGGTGGCCTGGGTGCTCGGCGGGGTGCGTAGGGCTTCGGGTGGAGCGGGAGCTGGGGCACCTTCGGACCAGCCCCCATTCCACTCGACTCCTACCATGGCGCCCCCTCGGGCTCCGGAGCCTGGTACGTTCCCGCAGGCCGATAGTCACTGGCAGCGTGGTTTGCGCTTGGGTGAGTCTCCAATTGTTGCATCTCCTCCTCCTCAAGGTTTGACTCCAGATATGCTCTTACAGATTGAGATGGCTAAGATGCAGCAGCAGCGGGAGTTTGAGATTGCTAAGACTCAGGCTGAGGAGAGAAAGACCATATTTGAGGCTGAGCTCGAGCAACGGCAGCGAGAGAGTGAGGTTCAGGAGAGAAGGGCCATACGTGAGGCTGAGCTTCAGGCTGAGTCTACGAAGTACTGTGCAGACATAGAGCTTGAGAAGTCTCGGGTGGAGACGACAGGGCAGCGTCTCGGTTCTGGGAATCGAGGTCTTGATCAGTCTTTATCGGACCTTCTTAAGTTAGTCCCTGTATGTTGTCAGGTCAGGGTCGACCCATGGCTGCCAAGGGTGGTGGTCAAAAGGAGGACTTTGAGCAAATTGGTGAGGTTGGCTGTGGAGTGGATGTTCCCGGTCGTCGCATAGCCTCCCAATGCTGCTCTAGTCGAATGCAACAGCCCTACCATAGACCGACTGTATCTGGCCATGTCGCTAAAAGCGGTGATGCTGCGCAGGCAGATGTAGTCGTAAGGAATGCGGGGGTGCGCATGTACGGTATCGGCGGGGAAGCCTTGGCAATAATGAACTATGGGAGTGACTGCACAGGTGGTACTGATTGTCCCTCTCATGACCTGGCTGTTCTAGGGACGAAGGTGGAGAAGGAGGGAGACTACAGCTTAGAAGCTGCGGTCTCGGCTGGGTTGTGGGAGGGCACTAGGCATGTTGTTCTGCGAGATAAGTTGTTTACTAGGCTGTGGCAGTGCATCCGCATGTTTGTTGCTTCTCCAGGCCTGATGTATGGGGTAGAATTCGACATGGAGGCTGGAGACAGTGCAAGGCTCACTTTAATTCCCTACCGTATAAATCCTGCTCAACAGCCTGTCGTGAAAACAGAGCTAGACGACATGTGGAAAAAAGGGTCTGAGGGATAAAGGATATTGTGAGTGGTCGTTGCCAGTGAGTTTGCAACCGGAGTTGAGTGGCAAGATCCGTGTGTATGGTGATTGCAAGTGTGTGGAAGCATTATCCCTGACAGACGCCTATCCCTTACCTAGAGTTGACGACACCATAGACCGCTTCGGGGCTGCATCGCTTATCACGAAGGTAGAACTAGTGAAATGTTATTGGCAGGCCCCGTTGCCGGAAAGAGCGAAGAGAAGTGCCAGTCTTGTGATGAACTGGGCAGTTTATCAGTGTCAGGTGTTGTTTTTGCTGCCGGGACACAAGCTGGATGTGTGGCATGCTAAGGGCACTGATAATGTTTTGGCTGATTGTTTGTCACGGGAGGGTTTGTTTGCAGGAGAACCCTCGCCGTTCAGTCAGTGTGTGTTTGTGTGGAGAAAGATTAGGCTTGTCCCTGTAGTGCAGCCGTCAAAAACAACATTAAAATTTAATAAAAAAATCACATAAAAACTCTTTCTTTTGATAGTTAATTGTAAGTTGCCAATGTTATAGCTAAAGTCCTAAGTTGAACCTGTCTTTCACTTAGGAGGCTGGGCTCTGTGAAGCTCGCTCAGGGAGCATAAGAGGCTAGAATTATACTATTATGTTTGGGAGGGGTTATAAGATTGTATTTATGCTAAAGTGTTGTTTTGTTTGTGATTGAGCTTTGTATTTCATTTTTTTTTTTTTTCTGGCGGGGTGGCTGGTTGTGGCGGGTTTGTCGGCATTCTGCCTTGTCAGATATGATGCTCGCCTAATGTTGAGCGTCCCATATCTTGGGCGGGGTGTGACGCCTACCAGTGTTGGCAGAATCGCCTCCCGTTAGCCACTAGCGCTCGCCAGGGCAGTGAAATGGGCTACAGTTATCAGAGAATGTTGTTTTTTCTTTCATAGTGTTCGTGTTGTTACAGACAGTCCCGTGGTGGTCTTTATTTTTGTCTGTGACAACGGGAAGCAATTTATATCGTGAGTAGAACATAAGATGCATTGTAGTGAAGTTGAGAGAGAGAAAGCGAGCGAGCAGCATGGGGGCAGTGAGTGTTGATTTCCTCCTCCCTCCTCCGTCCCGGAGGAGTTTTTCCCGCGCGCGCGGGCTTTCTCTCGCCTCTGATTGGCTGGTGGTTCCTGGCACCTTCTGGAGGCCTGCTGCCTTGTGATGTATCGGCCTGTGATTGGCCGACCACCATGCCTTTGTGTGATCCTGAGGTTCCCGTGGAACTTCCTTCATCATAGCTTGCCTGACCAGCATACCCTTCACATGTCCCTTGCCACCTGTCCCCAACTTCTACCTATAGAACACTTTCTCTCTCTCTCAACTTCTTACCTCTTATGCTTCTAATCTATTTAACATCATAACTTCCCTTTGGTTCTGCACGATTTCATACATCGGCCATCGTATTATATGCTGAAGCTCTCAGATATTCCATGTTTAGATAGACATTTTGGAGCGGTTAACATTTTGTCTGTAGAGGTTCGACATACTCGTGGTGTCTCCCTACCTTTTGCTTGGTTGTCTGCTGGGCTATTTAATGCTAGACTGGGGTGAGGCCTTGGTTGTCTTTCTGACTGTGTACCTTGTGAGTTTAGCACTGTGTTGCGAGTGAGGGCTTTTGCCTCTGCCACCCAACACTGTGCTAACTCGTTTTGCTTTGACTTTGAGAGGGTCGCCAGGAGAGAACCAGATACTAGCGATCTGGATCTCTCAAGAGAGCACCCCGTCAATTAACGTAATTTGGCCGTACAGTCTTCACTGCTCAATAGGTGGCGTATTGAGAGTGAGGGTCTGAGTCTGGAGGGTGAGACGGTGAAGCACTTGAGCGAAGCAACCGGCCGCTTCAGAGATGGAGCTGTTTCGAGCCATGATGGTTGCTTCACATGTCTCACTCCCCAGACTGGAACAAGACCTCACGGGCTTCACCGTGTTGAGCGGTGGAATATACAGGCTCTCAGCCTATGCCCGAGAGGGAGTAGTTGGAAAAAAAAAAAAAAAAAAAAAAAAAAAAAAAAAGAAAAAAAAAAAAAGGACCTCGCTAGGCTACGAGCCGCTTGCTCAGCCATTGTTTCCTAGCCTACTACATCCCAGCTAGAATTTATTCGCCTAGCAGACACCAGATTAAGATTGTAAACTCTTTATGTTATGTATGCAGCATTTTTATTCATATTGATAGCAAGCCTTGGTTGTTGTTGAGTTGCACAAGCCGAGCAGGCTTTTGCGTTGCCTGAGGAAGTACTTCTTTTGTTGTTGGAGATAATACTATTGCGCATTTATTATTATTCCCGTGCCAGTTAACACTGCATGTCCCTACACTTGTCATATCTTGTTCCTGCTTTATATAACAGTTCAAAATCCGATTCGATCATCTTAAGCAGCATCAGATTTTCTTCAGAAGATTCCTGTTCGATGCTTTAGGACTTTCATTCACTTTCTTTAACCCTTCCTACCCGGGCTACCTTAGGTAAGGACAGCTCTGCAGAAGGGCCGCTACCCGGCCGTCCTTACATAAGACGGCAGCTTAATAGCCTAATTAAGCTTGGTCTGAACGCCGTGCGTACGACGTATGTCAACAAACCCAAGTGTCACCGCACCTCCGAAAACAAGAAGGAGAAGACTCTTCAATGTTATTGTTGAGTGGTACTTGAAAAGTAGACAGAATGGATAAAAAACACCATCTGAGGAAGAGCACTTTATTGACAACGTTTCGCAGATAGCTTCATCAGGTCACTAACCTGATGAAGCTATCTGCGAAACGTTCTCAATAAAGTGCTCTTCCTCACTCAGATGGTGTTTTTTTATCCATTCAATGTTATTGTTCTGACGTCAGACGAAATTAGTGTCTGAAAAGCCCCATATTGGCAACATCTCTGCAATATTTGTTCCACTGAAATCATCACAACTGAACCAGTTGACTTACAGAGCTCTACTCAACGCCAAAATACAGATTGAAAACCGCACTACGATTATAGATGAGTGGGAAAGTTCTAGCAGTGAAAATAAACATAAATACGGTAGCCTAGGCCTAGACGTTTTTCAGCCATTTCGCCCGGGTACGGGTGACCGTCCTTAGGTAAGACAGGCCGGGTAGGAAGGGTTAATATAGGAGTGACAGTTTATTATTGTTTAGAGTAACTTTAATTATACCTTCTTCTTGTTTGCATTAAATCATTTCAGTGATTTAATTAAGCTCTCTATCTTTTTCCTTGTATACATTATTAACCCTTAATTAGCGGCGAGCAACATAAGTCGAGTTAAATAAAGCTGGACTATGTGGCGGCGCTCGACATAACTCGAGTGGCAATTTCAGCACGTAATGTGGCTGAGAGAGAGAGACAAGTGGTGGCAGGAGACTAGCGAGCGTATGACTGCTCCAGACCACCGCGGCGAACCTACTGACACAAATCTCAGCTTCCCTCCTTCACTCGCTACATACTCAATTATGTACTGAAAGTACCGAATTACCTGCTTTTTGCACTCGCGTTGCACGGTTATTGCAAGAAAACTATCCATCATACAAGGATCGTTATGGTGTCATTCTGTTTATGCCCTTTCAGGGATAGGTACTTGTTTTACGTTCTGGGTCTTATTTAGGCATGAAAATGATCACGTAAACAGCCCTATTTTGGCTAAAAACACCCCGCTGTGCGGTACACATAAATAAACCGCATAGGCCGCTCGTAAGGTGTTAACGTAATTGTATGTTATTGTGATCAGGCTGTATCAGAGATCATCAGCCTGTAGTAGTAGTGCATTTATACAGAGTTAGAGGATACCCCGCTATCGCAGATTTAACTCTGGAGGGTATAGGTGTTTTTGTGCGCCGGCATTATACGTTCGAGGGTTGGATCTAGTGATACCGTTGTGGCTGTGTGCATTTCTAGTCCAATGATTAAGAGCCCTCGTTTTATACGAGTCCCGGTCGTAACAAGGAGCTTACATATTAGCCGCAGTTTTGTTAGAAGTCATCTCAAGCATTAATTGACCACAAAACTATAAATAAGGCTGCTACACTTGTCTCTACTTCATCTATCTACAACGGTACACATGCGTCAGTCATGCACAGAAATATTACATTCACTTACGCCACACAACAAACTGAGCAACTCACACACAATGACAACACCCTAAACATCAAATCCCTACAAATATAACTACACAACACCACATACAACATATTATATAGTCATCACTTACAACCGCCTCCTACATCAAGTGCACCACATACACATCTCAACTTCATAGCACCACTCCCCTTCAAAATCTCTCAAGATGAGGAGGAGATTTTACCATTCACCACACAACATGGCTCGCAACTCACAATAATTACACAAGAGGAACACTCCTTATAGATCAATTACACATTAAACATTACCAACCTAAGAGACAGGCCAACCAGACATCCCTGATCCCTCAAATGCTGCACACCAGGCAACACCCCTTGATATTTCATTTTACACTCCCATACTACATACATGAACCAAATGGGACATAAAACACAACCTATGGGCACTTCCCAATCCAAATCATATACCAGTTACAACATCCCGCCCACACACAATTTACAAAAAAATTACACCACACAAAAACAAACTAGCCTCTATTCACACAACACATTGAACACAAGTTGGAAGACTGCACGCTGGGTTGGCACGATTCACTTAATCATGCCACTGCACACCCTAACATAGTCATACAGGAAGCCAGTGGTAAACACACACCACAAGGATACAGATCATGCCAAACCTTTCTCCACAAACACACAACTTTATCAAACAAAGAAACATCCTTCACCAGAATAGGACCCTTTCCCAATTAGAAATAAAACATACAAGAATAAAGCAAAATAATCAACCTAATCACAAAACAGCAAAGAACATACTGGAAAAACAACCTTGAAACTATTAATCACAGAACATGTTTAAAAAATACTATGGCGCACCCTGACATGACATCTCATCCCTGAGACATACATCTCACACAATTCTCCCTACACATAAAAGCCTTAGTGCACCTTTTTTCAATAAATTTGTTTAACCAGATCACTGAGTTCCCAAAAAAAACTCTCATAGGGCTGGCCGTAGGATTAGAACAAGATGGATACCTAATCAAGACGAAATAGATAGGAATGGGCAGACGGTGAACAAATCTAGGAAGGTGAAGACACGCAGCCATTTCATGCCATGTTATCAGTTCAGCCAAACCACACGAGTTCCACAGCAGAACTCTTACAGGGCAGGGCTGACGGATGAGGCAAGAACCCTACAACGAAGCACTAACAATGAAGTAGGCTAATCAAGAGCGAACAATGAGACATCAGGACTAAGGAAGAAAAAAGCACAGCGAGATGCAAACAAAAATGCACTACTGAGACGAATCGAGTCGGATCGACCGCACCAGCAGCCGAAAAGTCAAATCAGGTCAGGAGCCAACAACCTAGCCAGGCCAACTAAGAGGTGCCCGACAGGGTGGCATATGATATAGGCCGCCCTAACTTAACTTGGGGGATGCTTGGAATGAATTGTGTTACCGGGCGTACGTCAACAGTGGGGGTGTGGGGGCCACACCCATAATACTAGGATAGGTTAGGTAAGGTTGTTAGGTTAGGCTAATGTCCTTTCAAAGGGGTATAGTAAACACTATAGGATATACCTGGTCAGAGGTAAGTTCTATAGGTGTTACGCCCGATAACACAACTCTTGCCGGATGCTTCCCCAGACTCCCACAATTTGAACACCAGTAGGATTTTGACAATATGGTAAGGCTAAAAAGCACTGTTTCGAAAGGCAAATAATGAAAAAAAGAGCGGTAGTACGCCTATAACTGTACACTTTACCTATAAGGCTTACAGTACGGTATTGCCCATTTCTATACCCATGTTCAGAGTCAGGTTATTTACATTATGTATAGGCTTCTTCACGAAAACTGTCTTACAATGCCCGATGCATGTGAAACATTTCCATTAGTGAACATTTCTGAAAATTACCTCTGGTTAGTTTCCACCTGGACTCTCAGTGTGATGATTGGGGTTGTTCGATTTTATGCAGTGATTCAGACCTCGATGATTTCGTCTTGATTCAGAAATATCACAAACGCCCAAAGTTTTCCCCTCTTACGGAATCAGACACTGAAGAACGACCACCCAGAAATAGATTGTGCATAATTTATCGGATACCGAGTCGGATAGCAACAACCAACAAACTTGGGACCGCACCTGTGACAGTGTCTATGATTACCTGCGAAAATTTACCTTTGGCTACTAGAGTCGTACAGAAGCAATTACAGTTCGTCCTGGCGTAACCTTTGATTTGGGATTGCTCTCAGATTTTGATAGTGATAGTGACAGTATTAATGACTGAAGGTTACATCAGTGTGCACAGTAATATTGAACATACCACTACTCCACACTCTACTGCAGGCCCTAGTGATATTTCGTTGAACCAACCTTCTCAGTCGTCTGAACAATTTTTGCCTATTGAACATTTTGGAAGATTTAAAGACCTTTTTCAGTTTGTGACGTACAGTGAAGAAATGTGTATTCACTGGCTCAAAAATCATACCCTCAGTGTTGGTGACAAATCCCCTGCCCTAAGTATGTGTCTGCCGGTCGAAAGGGGGTACTCAAATATTATAAATATAAATATAAAGACCGTAAATGCCAGTTAAGGCTGCACTGTTCAGGTGTGGGAAAGAAGTGTCAAAATAAGGTTTCCCCATTTAAGCACACCTTCTTTGATGGTATTTTGTGTAAAATTAGTGTGTCACAAGTATTGGAAATTGTCTATTGTTTCCTCACAAGTTTCCGGTTAATGTCACAGTCAAGGAAGTAGGAGTAACAAACCATACTGTAATTGATTATTTTCAATACTGTCGGGAGTTGTGTGCTACTGTATTAACAACAGCACATAGTGTTATTGGTGGTACTTCGAAGGTGGTCGAAATAGATGAAAAGCAAGTTTTTTAAAAGGAAGTTATAACCGTGGTAGACAACTGGTAACCCATTAGGAGGGTTGGGTGTTTGGTGGTGTGGAGCGAGGGAGTCATGCTGCTTTATGTAATTGTACCCGGCCGATCTTCACCAAACATTATTACCGATTATTGAAAAACACATCAAATCTGGAAACCACGATAATTTCTAATGAATGGAAGGCCTATAACGCATTGCAGGACCGTGCTTACACTCACCACACTATTTGCCACATTCAGACTTTTGTCGATCCATCATATCCAATATCCATACTCAAACCATAGAAAAGTAATTGGCGGTACGCAAAGGCTAACTATCCTGACAGAAACACTTCAGAATCTCTACGGGACAGTTATCTACTGGAGTATATGTACAGGCGCAAATTCAAGACACACCTGACTTCCTCCTTCTTCCACCATATGAAAACAATTTACAATTTCATCCCTTCTTACATGGTAAGCATGTAGTTTTGTTTATATTATACATATGTCTATTCATTTGAGAAGACTTTAGTTTGAGGGTGCTTCGCCCGGCACCCATTTCTATATTCGCCATTTTCCTGGGATCAGTTTTTAGGTATGGAATAAACTAGGTACTAGGAACATATACTAGGTGTCAGGTGAGGGATAGTCTTGCATCACTCGTACTGGGTACTATGAACGTATGCCAGGTGTTAGGTGAGGGTTAGTCTTGCATCCCACTTACTGGGTACTATTGCGGAGTAAACACTGTACACTTCATCTACTTTTTCTTTCGGCACCCATCAATCTGTAACCCCTGTCCAACGACGATGTTTGTAACTTTTTCGACCTGTGTGGCGGGCAGATTTACCCTAAACGAGCATCATTCCATGCTCTTCTTCATGCATAAAGAAGAGCCAGAGCGTAATACAATTATGTATCCGTGAAAGGGCTATAATAGAGCTTTCCAATGACACCTGAATCATCCTTGTACGACAACAGGTTCGCTTGCAACTATGTTGCAACGGGAGTACAAAAACCCTAAAATACGGTAATTTCCCGAGATTTTACCCTATATAGCGAGACGAGGGATATGTACACATGTTGTGGTGATATCAGTGGCGGGACTTGATCCACGCTGAACGGTCAGAGCCCGCCTGCGCTCCTCCCACCCCGTGTGACTCTCATAATGCCAATAATGTGCGCAACATCCCTTGCTACTTAAGGGGACCGACCGGTTAATTACAAACTTCCAGGTCTTTCTTTCAATTTAAATGAAATTTGGCACAGGTGTATATGACCATAAAACTAGATAAAAAAATAAAATATTTTTTTTTTTTTTTTTTTTTTTGCTTTTTTCTTTCAATTTAGGTAAAAAATGAAAACCATAGCACTGCAGAAAATCATTAACTCCTACAGAAATCCCCATAGCACATGTTTATGTGATCAAACAACTCACAAAAGGTGTATCTGTAGTTGCTATAAAAAAAAATGTATATATGGTGTATTTGTTCGATTAGGTGATTACGGATTCAGGCTATATATTTATAGAAAATTACAACTTTGACGACATATTGTGAAAAAAATGAAATTAGATTAAATTGGCTTGATAGGCCTTGTAGTGTTTTTATTTACCTTGCCAATGGTATATACACCACTCTATCGGTTCAATAATAACTGTAGAATAACATCCGAAAGTGCGACAATATAGGTTCTGAGAAAAACAGGTGAAAGTCTAAGGTAATTAGGTGAACATATTTACTTTTGTTTTTTAGATTTACAATATTTTACGCAGGAACACGGCAAAGTAGAAGATAAAGCATATGGGAGGTTGTAGAGTAGCTTACGCTCTTTCGATTTATATAGGTATGCTCCTCGTACGATCAGTAGTTACTGAGCATGTTAATTTCAAAGGTCGCTATATAACGTTTTTAGAATTACATGAAAAGTTTGGAAAACATAAAAAAAAACTATTTCCAATGGGTTTTCACTAATAACATTTCACTGGCTTATGAAGGGATGTTGACTCTTGTTGAGTAAAAACACCTATTGGTATTTTCAGGATTTCGAGTTTTTAAAGCCTAAATTAACCGGTCGGTCCCCTTAAGTTGTCAACCGCTCTTTGGGCCTAGGTTCTCTAATGTTACTTAAGTCGTCAGCCGCTCTTTGAGGGTTAATTATTTTAATACCCAACCAGCGGGGGTGTGGGGGCGGCATCCCCCACCCATAATACTAGGATAGGTTAGGTAAGGTTGTTAGGTTAGGTCTGGGGCCGCTAATGTTTTTTTCAAAGTTGACTAAATCGAGAAAAAATGTATTCCCATACACTGTAGGAAAGAATATTAAAAAGGTACCTCGAAAAGGCCCATTCATTTTGTAGATGCAGGAAATTCGGGGTTAGAGGTATAGTCCTATTTCTCGATTCGAAACACAGACGCCCGTAAATTGCGCATTTTGGGATATACATGTGGAATTGCCTACGAAATAATGTTTGAAACGCCCGCTTCTAGAATCGGGCGGAGAATGAGCATGGCGTCACCATGCAGGCTGTGACGTCATAGCTATCGACCAATCACCTTTGCTCTCTCATCATCTGTTATGGGGTTTGTTGTTCATCTTCAGCGTCTGTGTCCGAATGTACGTATTCGATAGTGTAGTACGCTTAGTGTGCAATATACATTTTACCCCACAATTTCCCTCATCTTCAAAGCCCTGCCCACTTTCGGGGTGCGTGTCTTAATATTCTCGGATAATAGGGTATGGTATTATATACTCCGCTCATTTATTGAAAGGCAACAGACATGCTACGCCCGGTCCGCTACCCCATCCGCATCCTCTGATGACAATATTGTCATTAACCTAACAGCTTAACCTAACCAAACCTGAGGGCTGCTGCCCACAGACCCTCGCTGTTCTAAATAATGATGTAGAAGACATAAAATCACTAAAAAGTACTGCAGGAGCGAAAACACCTTCCGAGATTGTGCGTCGAAAGAAAATGGGTTCACAGAAAGCGGAGTTTCCGGGGTATAGTCGTCAAACCGCAGAGGACGAGTCTCACTTTAGTGAAGGTTTTAATACTTAAATGTATATAATGTACTTCAAGTCAAATATACATTTTCGAGCGTTATCGAACCAGGGACTAAGTCTACTACAAATAATATTGACCTATTAGGAGAAACAGAAAATAGCGACAAAACAAGGTAATGAAAGGTGTAGGTTTATCAGGGGCAATAGTGTTACCTGCCGTCAATGGGAGATTTATAGGGAGTTTTTTTGTTTTTACAGTTCGCTTTATACTATTGCACATAAAACGCATTTCCGGTAGTTTGGAAACCAATTTAAATATGATCCGAGCAACCTTCTTATTCTATAATAGCCTTCAAATATTGGAGAAAACATTAGTGGTCGTTTCGGTAATACAGTGCCCCTGCTTCTGCCCCCTTACAAATCAACATATTAAGTGTTTGACAGTAGGGAGAACCAGACAATACCAGAATGGATTAGGAGGCCTCCACCCATAAAGAATATCGTTTGTGGGCTGGAATGTCCAAATGTGGAGGCCGAGCCAGAATTGCCCAAACACCTGGGAGGTATGGTAGAACTGGGGAAAGGAAAAGAAGAGCAGACGAAGAAAAGCGAGGAAAGGCGTCAGGGTATCGAGGAAGGAAAGAGGAGAAGAGATAGGGAGTGGAGAGAAGGAGAGACTGGACAAGACAAAAGAGAAGGAAAGGATAGTGGTTGGGTTTGGGGAAGAGGTTTAGTGAAAGGGGAGGAGACAGGAAAGCGTTGGGGGTTGGGGAGGGGCACCATAGAGTACCGATGGGATAGAGCAGGAAAGAAAACGCCACACATCTGTACATAGGGATCCGTGAGTTTCGGAGATAGGCAGCCACGGATCGCAAAAGGACACAGGGAGGTCCCCACAAAGACATTATATATTGACTAGCCTTGGTCCACCATTAATTCCGTGAATAATCCACTACCTTGTACTATAACGCTATTAATAATCAATTGAAGCGTTATCCAGAGGACTCTGCAGACATGCACATTGTTACATAGACATAATTAGAGGCTACTGTAAAGGCCAGTCATCGTGAATTGTCGGTCATAATGAGGAGGTACACCACAAACCATCCTTCACCACCCGCCATTGTTGATGTGAGATTCGGGAGTTGCCAACGTCAATGGTGGGTGAAAATCTTCCTAGATGTCATAAGTAATAAATGTCCAGTTTTAGTGCTACTTTACAATTAACATCTACCATAATAGGACAAGATGGCGAGAGAGGAGTGAAGGGTGGCGATGCGTAGCTTCTCTCCCTGTGTAATGTGTATCCTCCTCCTCAAAATCCAGAGGGAGCTTGTGCCGATATAAAGGTGCAGAGGGGACCGGTAAATGTACACAGGTCAACACATAAACAAGTATTGAGGGACCTCGTCACACACGAAATCACACATACGTGAACCTTCTTTCACCATTCCTGCCTGGTCAAGTTTATATATCGGAAGACACAGCGGCTTTGGCAAGTACTCTGGGTCACCAACCATCGCTACAACAACCTATTGTGCTACACTCTAATTAGCTGCGGAGATGTAGAGACCAACCCCGGCCCGAGTTCAACACTGAAAGAAAACCTCACCACAAACCAAGGTTAAGACAGACATCGTCTTTTCAACAGTCCCTAGCAGAAAACGTCGTTATTTACAGACCGGAGCCTACAGGTACCCTAGCCTCCCGTCACGCTCCAATTCAGCCCACCAACACAACCCAAACACGGGTCGGGCGACACCATTTCTCCCGTCACGCACAATATTCAACCCACAACACAACCCAACACCTATCGGTGGCTTCAACATGTAACCGTAAGCAGCTAGTGAAGAAAGGTATCAGTCGCAAACAACAACTCAAACCATGAAGCAGCAATATTGTCAGCCAGGAAGACGGACAACATCATCAAACAGCAACATTACAGGTTGGGGCTGGGAGGGGTCATAGGGGGAGACATAGCCACAGACAGTCCCCAACCCCCACGCTCACCACCCTAGGCCAGCACCAGCGTGATCACCACAACCGCCAGGCATACGACGAACAATAAAAAGAAGATAATGTACAGTGTGCGATATTAGATTCAACAAAAGGGGTCCAACATCCCACAATGTAGTATTTGTAAATGAAACAGTCCAACGATTCCGATTTCACTTATGTTACCAAGCAGAAAGGAAGTGGAATGCGACAAATACAGGGAATTAGCTATATACCCACTCCACCAACCATACATTACCCACAGCTTTACCATTAATACCACAGATATCGGCCTGGACCCCAGTACGCACAACAATGCAACAAGAACAACAATAAAACAGTCAGCACTCGGCATATTACAATCAACAGGGAAGCAGCATCACCGGACAAACGAAAACAACAACAACAACAAAAGCAAACAAACAAACAGCCGGACCGCGAGTATCCCCTGCCCCCTCCCGCACACCAGCTGATCGGACGCGGACCAAAAAAAAACACCGTCCAGTCGTATGATACAACAATAAGAAAAAACTATGTACTAGTCCTGTAATATTGAGTTTCTAACAATAGGAGTTCACCTTTCACAATGCGCCAGTTGTAATGAAATCACTGGTTCATAAACCGATGTACTTATGTTAAATCAGTAGAAACGAAGTTGAATGTGGTTTAAATGTAGGAACTCAGCTGTACAACAAATCGCGAAACCATGTTTTTATTTGTATGAATCACTTCATAACACGACGTCCAGGAAAAGAATCCAAAACTGTGTAAAGTAGTAAACATGTAGCTCACATTAATTACCATTCTCTAAGAAGACCACCAGTGAAGGCTTCAATCAGAACGGGAATTCCTAACAACTCAGAATCCAGCCAGGAGACATTCAAAATCAAAGATGAATACAGAGTGTTCACCAACAAAGTGGCTCCCTCTTATCCACATTAACGCCAGATCAATGTACATAAATTGTCAGCAATAAACTTGCTAGCTAATAAGGCCCAAAGCTTCCAATTAATTGCAAATCACAGAAACCTGGCTGGATTTTCAAGTAGAAACGATGGTGGAAATAAACATTCAAGGTTTTCATATGGTTAGGAATGATCGACAATAGGCATGGGGGAGGAGTATGTTTGCCTAGTATGTAAAAAACAAACCTCACAACACACACAACTCGGACCCGACCTCCATGTAGAAAATCACGAAGCTCTGTGGGATCGACCTACACAGGCCGAGGACAAAGACCCATCCCAATTGGGGTATGCTATAGGCCACCAGACGGACACAACCCAATTCTTGACCAAATTTGAACGAACTTTGTCATACGCTACGACCCTCGGAATGAAGCCATCATCACTAGGGGATTTTAACCTGTCTTACAAACAACGAAATTAATAGGCTTGTACGAGAATTTGGGCATATTACTGACACATGCACAATCACAAACAACTCATCACAACCCCCACACGTATCTCTGAGAACAACTGCCACATATAATAGACCACATAAACTGTAACAGAGGAGGACACAATATTCTCAATCAGGGGTTATACAGACTGGAGATAGTGATCACGTTTCCGTCACATATTGCACACGGAAAAACCACAAAAATTACCCTAGAGAAATCAAAAAGGTTATCAAAACAAGGTCACTCAGAAACTACAGTAAAGAAACATTTCTGGACATTTTATGGAATACAGGACCTGGGTTTCCAGTGTTTTGGAATTACAAACGTTTAATGACGCATGGGTTGGCTTCAGAACGCCATCATCACAAACATCCTAGCCGAAATCCCCCCTCTGAAGAAATACGAATTAAAGCAAGGTCAGACCCATGGATCAACAATGACATACTACACCCCATCTGGAACACAGAGACAATCTGTTAAAAAGGCTTGCGACAACATAGACAGGATCAAGGTGCTGAAGCATGAGTATCAACAGGGCCCGGAATAACAGAAAAAAAAGACGTAGGAAAATGAAAAATCAGCGAAAACTAATTAGTTTTTACAATCAGGCAGAGGAATATCCGAATAACCCAAAGGAAAACTATGGAGGCACCTAAAAACACAGGCTACAGCAACAAGACAAGGGATTCGTACTAACACTAATATTGCTCTCACCATTAATGATCAGGTTTGCCACGGATAACGACCAATTTCAACCTACTTAATCTCCTTCTTCACTTCCATAGCAAACACACTTGCACAGTAGAAAACCTACCTCAACCTCTCAATAAAATAACACAACAACAAACAGCCACCTTTCGCTAATTCTCTACAGAGCAATAAAGACATACACCCCGAAAACACATTTGGATTGCAAAATGTTACACCAAAATCAACACTTTTGACGAGATGTCTAACCCTAAATGTAACATAAAAGCACAGGACAAGACAAAATTCCTGCCAAATTTCCTACGAGATGGAGCCAATCGCATAGCAAGCCCCCTCACCCACATCATCAACTTGTCACATTAACACCAACACTGTACCGGGCTGAACTGTAAGGAAGCTATTGTAACCCCTCTATTCAAGAAAGGAAATTAAACTACGAAGTTGGGCAAACCTACAGAAGCAGTTAGCATATTATGTATTGTATCTAAAATCCTTGAAAGAGCGGTATACACCCAAATGTGAACACTACCTCAAAACAAAGTTATCTATTCTATATAGTTTCCATCAGGTTTCAGGATAGATGGATGTAACTCGACAGACTCCTGGTTCTCATCCACTTAACGGATACACATTCGTAAAGAAATTTCTAAAGGTAACTACACCGGCTATATGGTTCTTCTTGATCTACAAAAAGCGTTTGACACAGTAGACCATGCTATCCTTAATGTAAGACACTACAAGCAATGGGCATAGGGTCTGTGAACTGGTTTAAATTTTATCTGAGTGGTTAGAACCCAAAGGAGTCAAATTGATGATAATATATCTGATCATATGCCAATTAACTGTGGGTTCCCGCCACCCCAGACCCCCCCGCGGGAGAATCCTTGGTCCCTTAATCTTGATCTGTTATGTGAACGACATTGGAACTCGAGCGTCCTCATGTAAAGATTACTGTATGCATACGACAAGCGTGCTTCTGGTTTCAGGAAAGAAACCACAATAAGTATTTCCGCTTGCAACTTTTCAAAAGAACTAGACACATGTAGTGAATGGCTATTGGACAATAGGACTATCCCTTCACCTGGGCAAGACGGAAGCCATCTTATGTGAACAAAATGCAAACTGAAAGACCAATTGTGGGCTTCTCGGTCAAACTGTAATGATGATTCTCTATAACAACATTGTTACAATTTAAATATCTCGGCCACTCAAAACTGGACGCGAGTTTTCGTCAGGTGAAACTATTTTGATCTATCCTGAGTAAGTGTAGAGCAACGTATAAAATACCTGCTATAGACAGGTGGGATGCTTGCTGCAGGCGACCCAAAAAGACCCTCTGCCAAGCGCTTGTTCAATGTAATTTTGCCTTATTCTGTGTCATCGTGGTACCTCTGTCATCATCTAAATCAGCCACAGCACAAACTTCAGGTCACTCAAAATAAAATGGTTAGGTTCATGCTTGAACCTAGGACCCAGATCACATGTTGGCCAGGAAACAACTTCAGTCACTAGGTATGCTCAATGTCCGTCTGCCAGGGCCAAACAAATCAGGCTCACTAATGCCTTCAACATTTTCTATGACAGAGCACCAGCAGAATCTAAAGAAGTATTTTGTTAAAGGCAAATGAGAGTAGTGGACATAATACAAGAAAACAGGATGTTTGAATTTTTAAGGTCCCGAGAATCCAAGGACAGGGTAAGCATACATTCTGTCTTCACTTGCCATCAAAGACTGGAACGAACCTACCCCAGTCAGTCCGTTAAAGGAGAACACTGTATTCCTTCAGACGTAGCCTGAAGGAACACCCTGATCCGGGACAGCTGTGCGAGACGGGAGCACCAAGCCTATGGTCTACTTACTAAATAGACATAAGAGATAGACAAACCAAACTGAAATGAGTTACTGATTACGGATTACTGATATTTACGATAGGATGTAAGGTTATCTTCAAATAACCCCCTAGAGAAATACTTATCTCTATTTTTGTTTTTCTTTTTTTCCTCCCCATTTCCCCAAGCTAACCTAATCCCACAAGGACCCCAATGGTAAATTACGGCCTAACAGCCTTATTGGGATATCCTTGAGTTGGAATTATGCAATGCTGGTACATGTCATATGTGTAATATACTATGGTGGTACCAACTCTGTAAATTGCTAACTGAAATAAACGATATATTATTATTATTATTATTACATGTAACTAATATTATATATTCAAAATTGACATTTTACATTCTTGTTGTGTTTGCTTGAAGGTATACAGATTGTCATCATGTATCGAGTATGTTTTATAGTGTAATACACGTATGTATACTTAATGTTTTCATCTGGCTCTTTATATATCTAATGTTATATTAAATACATTTTACAAGTGTGTTTTACCAACATTAATTAAATTCTTCACGTACGTTCCCTCCTTAATCTATTGCTCCCTCGTTTTGCGGCATTTTCCCTTAACTTTGGTAACACTACACAGCCAGATGGCAGGCGTACAGATATCAAGGAGTATCTATAGTGAAGGACAAGGCCACTGAGGTGCTTTATTGTTGTACCATACAAACAGTGCTGCCACCAAATCCCTAGGATGCGCGGCAAAAATAACCGTGTGACGTCGTCACGCTTGCCTCTCTCTGCCCTCTGTACTCTATGGTAGGGGCGTAGGAGAGACTGAAGTCGACGAACAGAGGAAATAGAGGAAACCGAAGCGATGGTGGTGGGAGTAGAGGCGCGGGAGGTAGAAGGAAATGAGAGGGAAGATGAAAAGATAAAAGGGAGTGGTGGTTGGGGTCTGGAGGTGTATCCGAAAGGGGAGCGGTAGGAGAGATATAGGGAGAAGGTGGTATTGGTGGGGGTCGTGCAGGGACTTTAAAAAACGAGACCGTGGGTGGAGAGGGAGGTAAGAGTGGGGGGGGGGGGGGGGGGGGGGGGGGGGGGGGGGGGGGGGGGGGGGGGGGGGGGGGGGGGGGGGGGGGGGGGGGGGGGGGGGTGGGGGAATGGTTGTTTGGGGTAAAGTAAGGTAATCGATTATTCACCTCGTTTTGCTAGTTTACTGAACAAAATCATGACTATGTTTCCATGTACAACCACCAACACTCAGACACACATTGCCAATATTAAAGACATATCCTAACAGTATCAGTGCTGCCGTTTTTCCCGCATTTATTTGGTCCGCTGTTTACAAATTTGTTTTAAGAAAACCGTCTATAATTGATGGAGTAACTTGGTAAGACCTTAGGTGTGCACCTTTTTGTCTGTATGTCTGTCAGTCTGCATGTACGTATAATGTTTAGGCATGTATGCAATTTTATGTATGCATAACTGTATTTACAGTAGCCCTATTGTTCGTAGTCTCATAAAATGTCAATTGTTTAATTATGCAATTGACCACTTGTGTGGGGGGATAATATGGCCAAAGGTTCTCTCTGACCACACCAATCGACAACTAAAATTAATCAACATAAATACAAATAAAAGTCTGAGATCGCCTACCTTATGGTATGACTCTCTGGTAGCCTCTCTCTCATGATGCCCTACCAATAACATTGTATAAATGGCCATATATATCAATGACTTAGCTATAACTAGGGTCCTTGTTTAGTTCAGAGGATTCCGGCTTCGGTAGATTAGGGTTATAAGGTCAGGACTCCGGGCCGGGCCGTGGAAATTGTGGTGGAGGAGATCACGGGACACGTCTCTCACCGTTCAGATGTTTACTAGCGTCTGCTCGGAACTTCAATTTTCCGACTCTTACATAAACTATAATATTAATTCGTTACCAAGGGTTACATTCCCTCTTCACGAAATCATATAAATAATTATCAGCATTTAAATTATCTAATTATACAAGGTGAACCTCGTTTCACAACGATTTAGTGAACATAATATCAAGATCATTAACGACCCTAAAGCAAACGGTGGATCGCGTATGCGGTCGCGGGAATATTATAAACTGATCCTCTTTACAGTTCTTCATAACTTAGTTCTACAAGGGATTTATAACTAAATTAACTTGATCCAGGTACTCTTATAACAGTATTAAATTACCTAACATTAATTAATATCTACAATCTATACAATCACCAGGTTCTGGTAGGAAATTGTTCACTCTAGTGAGGTTTTTACCCTATCGGAAGGTTGTTGCCAACATTCCCCCGATACCGGTGTAGTCAATGTATTTCTCAGCAGATTGGGGCCCGGCAGAAGATATGATGTGTCGCATCATGATTCTATCACCTGCGTCTAACAAATCACTCCAATTTCTTCTAGACCCCGCAGCAGCATGCTCGTGGTGGTCTTGGGCTCCCTATTACTATGGGTTTGCTGTTCTTCTTCCGGTGGGATGGCGAGTTCCATAGGTATGAGACTATCTACAGTTCGGAGAGTGGTTTGTCCTCGAGAATACAACCTTAACGGTTCTGATAACTCCTATCGGAATTCGCTAAGACTTCTGGAATCCTTGCTAAGGGCCATTTTGCGTGAGGTTGGTCCATTTTCAACAAAGACGATGTCTCCCACTATCGGTTTTGTGACGGTTACTAGCAGAATGCGCACCATAATAACTCTCCCGTAAGCTCAAGATATCCTCAGATGCCCAATGTTTGTTCCAGGCATCCAGTATTTTGCAGAGATTATGGTAGCTTCGTCGCAGGTGTGCATCTGCTTCATTAACGTAGGG
>JAVRFV010002430.1:0-24990 GCA_032716605.1 Paralithodes platypus | reverse complement strand
TAGTCCTTTCATTATTTCTACTAGCTCCTCTGGGAGAAAATTAATCTCTCCCAGTTTATCACCAATTTCACCTACCGGTACTTCTTCAAAGTTATCATCTTTAGTATATATACATGTGGTGATGGGCTGGTCTATCAGAGTGAGAGCTGAGCGATCTCTGCCATACCCATAGCTTACTCTGACTGTTCCTTTAACTTATATATTTTCTAGATCTCTTCCGTGGATTGATCTCCCAATCTACCAAGATTGGAAGCCAAAGCGTCACATTTTCCCCTTGCCCCTCAACTTTCTCTTCATAATTGCTGAAGGGCACAGGGCCCTGGGTGGGGCTTTGGTTTCCCGGGCGTTTCCGCACCCTCCTCAGCTCCCCGCCATAGAGTGGCTTCGGTCACCCAGGCTTTATTGTGGTCGGCAGGGAGGGTTCTGTGGGGGCGCTCGGTTATGGCCTTGGAATTGCTCCGGGGCCTTGGGGCTGTTCGGCCAAGCAGCTTGGGGAACAACACCAACAACAACAACAACAACAACAACAACAACAACAAGTATATACTGAGTATAGTGTATTGTTCATAATTTCACACATATTCTGGTCGTCATCATAAGTGGTCCCTTCAACCTCACTATTTTATCCCTTTCCTTCATTTTACTATTTATAAACCTATAGAACAGCTTAGGATCACTCTCCATTTTTTCACAATGTTCTTTCTCATATTCTCTGGCTTCTTGTCTCCTGATTGTAGCATATACATTTCTTAATCTCTTGTATCTGTTCCAAGTTTCTCTATTACACCTTTTTCTAGCTGCCTTCCACGCTTGGTCTCTCTTTTCCTTGGCTTTCCTACATTTTTCATTAAACCAATCCTTTTCCTTCGGTGACCTATTATCTTGTTTAGGGACATATTTATTAACTCCTTCATATATTGCTTTAAATACTCCATACTTCTCGTCTACACTATTTCTCTGATGTATTTCACTCCAGTCAACATCTCTAAAGTATTGTCTCAGTGATTGGTAGTCTCCTTTTGCATAGTCAAACCTAGTTTCCTTGTGCTCCTCCCTCTCCTCCATATTGGAATAACCCAATAGGATTTCTCTACCCATTACAACGCGATCGCTCTTGCCTAAGGTGGTAAGTATTTTATATCAGAAATTACATCTGGGTCTCTAGTAAACATTACTGTAGGTCCAATCTGGATGCTTCATCATTTCCCCTTCTTCTTATATTTTCCTTTATATTTTGCACCAATAAATTTTCTGTTACCATATCCAGTAGCCTATACCCCCACGAGTTCACGTTGCTGCCAGCTTCTCTCTGCTCCCAATCCACCTCTTTACAGTTGAAGTCCCCTACTATAATTAATTCATTGGTTTCTACGAGTTAATTTTTCAATACAAATAATCATCTCATCTTTGATAGATTTGTATTCCTCCTCTTCCCAAGCCCTTGTGTAGGGCGGCATGTAGGCCACTCCAATATCCGCCTTTTTGATTGTCATCATCTGTCAATTCTACTGCTAATATTTCCGCTTTTCAGATCAATCATTCTTGTTTTCAATTTATTATGTGTAAGAATTAGCACCCCTCCCCCATCTTGTCTTCTCTATCCCTTCTCCAGATATTATAGTTGTTCCATCCCATTCCCTCCAAACTTATCCCTTTATTTAGTTTAGTTTCACATAGACACAATATTAAGGGCTCTTCCTGTCTGATGTAATAATTTATTTCTAATTTCTTTGATAGCAGCCCATCCACATTGCTATAGACCATCTTGCACCTGTTGCTTTTACCATTATGATTGATATTCCCTGTCTTTATCCTACTATTTCCCCTTCCTGTTGCTCCTCTCCCTCCAATCCTTCTTCCTGTGCCACCACTTCTTTTCTCCCCCTTCCTCCGCCTCCCTATTCTCCCCCTTCTTCAGGTACCACTTCCTTACTTTCCCATCCATGTTTCTGTAGAAAAAATCCCCCTTCTCCACTTCTGATCTATTATCGTTCTTTTCTTTGACTTCTCTATTTATTTCTCTAAATTTTTCCCTCTCTTCCGCATTTAGATCTTTCCTTAGTTTAACATTTCTGTATTCCCCCTCCTGACTGTAACTTCCAGCTGGATCTGAGTACCTCCTCTGCTACTTTGGTTGACTTAAACTAATCTTCATTGGCCTCACTTCTCCTTTCTTGTATTTCCCTAGTCTCCAACAATCCTCTACCTCTCTCTTCCATCCCTCCTTATCTTGGTCTATCTATCACATCAATCATCTTCTCAACTTTCTTCATCTCCACACCCTTTCTCGTATTTCTATCTAATATTTCCCCTTCTACATCTCCAAACATAATTACACATCTCTTCTTATCAATAATATCACTGACCTGTTTCTCATTTTGTCTGATGGCATTAACTACCCTCTTGTTCAGGTTCTCCTCCTGCTGTCCCTTTTGCTCCTCAATAATGCTTTTAGTTGTACCTCTGCGCACCCACTCGATCACCCCAGACATTTTTCATTTGAGATACCTCTTCCTCCATTTTTTGTGTCCTGTCCTGATTTGTTTCCACTCTTTGTTTTAGCCTAGCATTCTCCTCCCTCAATTCACGAATCATCTCTCTCAGCCCTCTCCCTCTACCCATCATCTATCTCTTTCCTCTCTCATTTAAATGTTCTTTGTATTCCTTAATCTGTTCTTTTAAGGCCACATTCTCAGATACCAATTCATTGACCCTAGCAGTTAAATAGTTTAAACCCTCCCCTGGGACGCGGCCCTCTTCCACTACAGTCCCAATGGTCTTCCTCCACCCCTCCACTTCCTTCCTCCACTTTATCAGCCCCATCAGATTCCTTTTCAGGAAGGTGATATGGTCCTCCTTACCTTCAGGAAAGCCTGAATACTCCCCTTCCTCGCAATAAAATATTCCCCATTCCCCACTCATATCCGTGGCTTCGATGTCAGCCATTGTTGTTGTCATGTGACGTCACCAGCCTTACCAGCTGATTTCTCAAAACAAACTCTCTAAGTTTCGTTTATACATTCATATTTTTAAATAACTTTCACTGAACACTTTCCTGTAAGAATATTATTAGCGGGACAATACACAATAATCTCCTGTATACCCCACTTTAGGCAAGTCAGCTGGTAGTTTGAGGAGCACCAGCCAACGACGTCCGCTCCCACTCTCGTGTGTGTGTGTGTGTGTGTGTGTATTTACCTATTTGTAGTATACAGGAGTTGAGCTTTTTAGGCTCGTATTGTCCCGCTTCCTGAGTTACAATTATCTAACTTTGCCTTAAAAATATGAATGTTTTTGGCACACACCCCTTCCTGTGGTGTGTGTGTGTGTGTGTGTTACTCAGTTACTTGTTTACTCAGTTACTTGTTCGTCAAGGGGAATCCACGCAATGCGAGCTAAGCTCATTATTATCGCGCCTCCTTAACTGGGAATGTATTGCGTGAAATGCATGTTAAGTATTTTATGTACTGTTGGAATGGCTGTGGATGTGTGTGTAGTCTGTATTTAGCCAATTGGCGACATCGGAAACGAAGGCTTAGGGTGGATCTGTATGGTACCATTCTCACTATAGACAGTACCGTCTCGCCCGAAGGCTTAGGTAGCCATCAGCTTAGGTGAACCATATGATACCCATCTCGCCATGTACCATTTTTGCCAACCCCAGATGGGACGTCACAACGTCGTCCACTTTTTCCAGGTACCTATTTACAGCTAGGTGAACTGAGGCTAACACATGAAAGGAGACAAGCCCAATTTGTCTCCGCCCGGCCGGGGATTGAACCCCCGACCCCTCGTGTGAGACGAGAGCTCTGGCTACGGGCTCTCTGTGGGTGGGTGGGTTGGTGGGTACATATATATATTATATACCTTATATTCTCAACCGGGCTCGAACCATTGACAGCACATACACACAGACATACATATACATAAATATATGCACATTACATGCATATATGCTCTTCTCTTATCCACCTGATCCTCTCAGCCGGGCTCGAACCACAAACAGTATACACTACAGACACATATATACAGTACAGTATATACATAAATAACGCATACATACACACATACATACACATATACTGCACATACATAGATACACATACAGAGGAGCCCCCATCCTAGCTGCTAATCGGTTCCGCATATATAGAGCTAGGATTGAAACATCCAAGATCGGGGCACTGTTCTTATGGGGAAAATTCAATCGGTTCCGTGCTCATGCCAAAATCTGCGTCTTTTTCTATTTTTGCCTATGAAAACCTGTTTTATTGTACACAAATTAAATTTTATGCATTATACTGTATCATATAATACACCATAGAATAATTTTTTAATAACTAGAAAAAAAAGGCCCAATATCTAACAATTACCGCACTTTTTCCCAGTGTAGGCTATGAAAACATGTTTTTTGTCTAGGCTCCATCAAGTAGCCTAGGCCTAAATCGTATGCATTGTAAATAATAATGTAGACATGGCTAAATGACAGTCCTAACCATACATACTGTAAGATTGGGGCATTGTTTCTATCATGCGAAGATTTTTAGGCCTAGCCTAGGCCTAGGTTCTAAATTCGTCCAGCCACCCCTCAAGTACCCATTTCGCCCCAAATACTGTACATCCAATAAATACATATTATGAGGAAAAGACGTATAAATACGTATTATGAGAAGATTACTTACCACACAGGTCCTGATGTGGCGGCGTCTACGCCGTGGGGCCACCTCCCGAGACTGCCAACCGCGGATAGCTGCCGACCCTCCACTGCCGAAGACAAAATCAACGACCAGTGGAGGAAAACCGGATGCCGGCCGCGGGAGCAGTTTCGGGAGCCAAACCGTCACAACCATCCACTGCCCCCTCCCTGGGGGCACGGGCCCTTGGAGCGGCTTCGGTAGCGCCGGGAATTTCCACACCTCTCACACGACACACATCACACAGTTTTTCCTACACCGAGAAATTACTCTCCGGCTGTCATTTCTTGAAGACTTCTTCTAGCCGGAGACATTTAGAGCAACCGACGCACGTACACATCATATGTCCAACTTGCTCAAAACCCATCACTTCGAGTCGCCATATTAAGGGTTCAGTTCTCTGCAATTCATGCTGGAACTGGACCCACTTCACCTGCACAACACTTGCCCTCCAAGAAACACTACACCAAACACTTGGACCTGTGCCTCATGCCCCTCCCTCTCCCAGTCAAATTCTCTCACCTAAAAAACCCGTCCACCTCTTCCTCCCCCAACCCACCTAACCTACCCATATCATCCACTCCCCCCCCTACAACCCGGCCACCCCTCCTCCCTAACCACCTTCCCATACCATCCACATCCTCAAACTCAACACACCACAACCCCATCCTAATCCATTCCCAACCCCCATCTCTTGCTCCCCAATCCCCACCCCCACATCACCCATCCCAACCCCACTCCCTCACCCCCACTCCCTATCCCTCGTGCGGCAGCACCCAACATACAATCGTGCACATACCTTAACATTCTTCAACTGAACATAGATGGGGTCGCATCAACACAAAGAAAACACGAACTCTCACACTTCATCAAACAACACAACATACACATTGCCCATCGTACAAGAACACAAAAAACTCCGCACAACACAAAAAACACCACACATTTCATAATTTCACCACCATCAGACAAGACCCGGGCTGTCGGCGGGGGCGGTGGACTCATCACCCTGGTACACAAAGACAATATCATACATAGTAAACCAGCTGTACAAACCACATCCCTCCTCCGCCCAAATGGATAACACAACAGAAATACAGTCAATTAAAAATTACGCACTTTTGTGCAACAAACTCCAAACATAACCATCATAAAACACATAAATCCCTCCCAAACATCCCCTACAGTACCAATATGAATACAGACCACACTTACAACATATCACAACACACCCCACACATCATCCTGGGTGGTGACTTTTTCAAACGCCAAGACGTCGGCCTGGTTTGTCGACAAACCCCGACACAGACAGAGGGCTGGTACTACAAAAACCAAACCGATAACCTCATCATACCTTAACGACATCCATCAACATACCCATATTCCTCACCAAGCCCTCTATAACCCATCATCCTCCAGACATCACCTTTTGCTCCCCAGAACTCGACCCCCACAACATCCGCGAGGTGTTGGTCAGAACCTTAGGCTATGACACCTCCCGATCATTAATCAACCACCAAAACCAGACTCACCCCAGCTAGCCACAAACCACATACACCAATTATAAAAGAGACTAACTGGGAAGCATTCACAAATGAGGAGAACAACACTTCACAACTCTAAAAACAGTACACCCATCACTAACATCAACAATGCTGTACACTGGGACGCAATAAAACTATCCAAACACTTGACAAGAAACACATTCCAAGAGGTAACAGAAAAAAGACACAACCCCAACTTCACACCAGAAATTCAAAACCTCATCATACCACGCGCCATACTGAAACACTCCCCATCATCCCCCCACACAAGACATCACACCCAAATTCAAGCACTCAACACCCAAACTAACAACAAAATAACAAGAACAACAAACACTAAATTGGAATAACTTCCTACAAACACTTGATCACAAAACAAAACCCCAAAAAACTCTACACAACCCTAAACAGCATCACACTTTCCAACAGCAACACAACACAATCAATTGCTGCAATCACAAAAAACCGACTCTACTCCTTCATATAAACAACAAGCAAACCTCTCTCATCCATCACTTTTCACATGGTCAGCCACCTAAAACTTCACAAAGACGACCGACGAGTCATCCGCCGTAAGAAACAATTCCCCACAGTCCCTGTCTTTACACCCTTCACCAACCACCTGTCGAAGCATATCATCCCCAATCTCAAGCGCTCACCAGCCTGTGGCCTAGACCACATAAGCAACATACACCTCAGATCACCTGTACCACAAGGCATACAAGCACTCACTAACATATCAAACTAACAGCTATTCACACAACACAATTACCAGACCTTTGGAATGCATGGCATCATCATCACATTCCCCAAACCCCAACAACGACCCCACGATAACCCTCCTCGCACTTGCCCCCATCACCCATCCTTTGCCTCCCCCTCCAAAGTCCTGGAACGCCTATTATTACAACTAATTACACCTGACCTACCCCTAGCTCCAACACAACATGGCTTTTTTAGGCCACTGCACTCCACAAACACTCTTCTCACATACCTTACACAAAGAGCGTTCGACAGCATCAACTCAGCTAGACCACCACACCTCTACATTAGTAAGGCCGTCGATGCCATCCCCCGCCACAACCTAACAAACAAAATCTACCACACAATCATGCAACAACAAACACAAAAAGGTGTCCTGGCCAACTTCCTAGCAGGCAGATTTTCACAACGTACTTATCTTTTGTGCCGGTCAGAGTCATCTAAAAATCAGAAACGTTCCAAACGGAGTCCCACCACAAGGATCCGTCCAATCGCCCGCACTCTTTCAATCTGTACCATGCACGATATAACTACAACCCAATACGCCCCACATAAACTTAGCCTCCTATGCAGATTACATAACACTCACATGCACACACCATGCCCCACAAAAGAGCAACAGATCTCCTTCAACCCTATCTCAACACACTACCATGGCTGGTGCACTACAAACAGACTTAATGTTGGTAATTCATAGCCCCAGCCAACTCCACACACCCCACCGCAACCCTGCTCACAAGTTGGACAGGAGAACACGAAAAACACCCTCCCTCCAACCTCACCATAAACAACACACCCCCTCTAACACATACACACACACAGAAAATCGTAGGAGTAACATATGATACTCCTATTCACATTCAAACAGCACACCACAAACATTAAAAAGAAACTGACACCCAGACGTGAACCTCCCTCAGGTCACGTTGCTCACAACAAAATTTGGCCACCACATAGAAACTACCACCACAGTAAATAAACAATACCTAAGATCAGTGATGGAATACGCAAGCCCAGCCTGGGATCTTCCTAACCTAGCTGAGAACACATCATAAGACTTTACAGACTCTTCAAAACAAAGCCCTGAAGATCATTACAGGCTGCACAGCTACTGCACCCACAGATCACCTACAGCAAGAAACCAAAGTCCGCAAAGTCAAAGACTCATCTGGACCTTAGAGGCACTCAATTCCTGGCAAGCATCCTCCACTAACCAAGACCCCCCACTAAACTACAGGGCAACACACCCACAGACACCAAGAAAATATCAAAACAACACCCAGCACACTGTATCACACACACACCAATAGTTGTCCTCTCATCCCTGCCCTGCCCACCCCGAACCAACTTCCAGAAGCACATCCATACTCATATCTCTCGCCGATCCATCCACTTCCCTCACAGACAACACGCAGCTTCATGCATGACCGCTCCCGAAATCCATCCTTCCGAATCCTCCCTTCCACTCGCGAGGAAAGATTTCCACCTGGCCAGGCCTGAGATGCGGACCACATCCCAGCTCGCCTGAGCTATCAGAAGAGACTGGATGACTCCGTTGTCGACTCCTGCCCGTGAATGTAACCCAGCACCCCATACCATAAAACACATCATAGAAGACTGCATTGCACACAACCACTTACGCCAAACACCACAAATCGACACTCAATGAGATCTCTGTGGGAAAGCCCGATCGGTGGCCCATGGCCTATCCCTCCGGGACTCTGGGCTTTTCGTCCAGGCAGCTTAGGGAACAACAACAACAACCCCACCTGATTTTATTATAAATTCATTGTCATACTTAGCCTAGCCCTATGCTAACATCGTCTAGGCTAGGCAATTCAATCGCTTTCGTCCGACATAGACCTGATCTTTGCTGTGTGTTTGAGCATATAAATTCCTTCATTGTCACCCAGCCCCCCCGGCCCAGCCAACCATCCCTATCACTAGATTGTAACTAGAGGTTATAATAAATGCGAGAGATAAGGGGTTCAGGGCACAAAAAGGCTTGCAAACGGTTGTTTTTGTCAACACAGATACTAGCTAAACTGGACGCGTCTGCTTTAGTGATGACGTCATACAAAGATGGCGGCATCTTGCGCATTTGACGGATCCTGATCTCGGATTCACCTCGGATTTCGTCCTCTAAACGGCAAGCTAACTGGCAGATTCTTTCGTTATGTTAAAACAAAATTATGGGTTGTGTTTGTTTTTCTAGTTTTATGTCGAGTTTTTCGTTATTTTTGCTATTTTTTTTTTCGGGTTTCGGCTGGGTATTTTGATGCGAGGAATGAGGCTCTTGGCGCGAGACTTGAAATGGGGAAGTATTTGGTGTGTGGTGCGAGAATTGAATCAACGAAGACCGGTGTAGCGAGGATGGGGGCTCCACTATATACATATATAACAAGCCTACGTCTTTTCTATCCTAAATGACCTAGAGCAGTTAGTTCAGCAACCCACCCGTATCCCGGATCGCATCGGAGATCGGCCCAACATTCTTGACCTGTTTCTAACTTCTAACCCTTCTTCTTATACTGTCGATCTTTTCTCTCCTTTGGGCTCCTCCGACCATAAACTTATCTCTGTCACCTGTCCTATCTCTCCAGTACAGCCACCCGATCCTCCTAGCCGGCGGCGCTTGTGGCACTTTGGCGCTGCCCACTAGGAGGGTCTTCGCCGTACTTCTTTGATTTCCCATGGAATGATTTCTGCTTCCATGGCCGAGGACCCTCGGAGAGTGCTGAACGCATTACCGAGGTAATCCTATCGGGCATGGAAGCATACATTCCATTCTCTTTCTCTCAGACTAATGCTAAAAAATCTTGGTTTACCTCACGCCTGTTCTACTGCTGTCCGCAATAAGGAGGCAGCATTCAACGGTACCGACGCTTTAAAACTCAAGACTCTCATTCTTCATATGTTTCTGCCCGGAATCAAGCCAAATCTGTTCTTCGACTTGCCAAACACTCTTTCATCAATAATAAATGCACTGAAATATCCAACTCTAGCTCTTCCCAAGCTTTCTGGCATCTAGCCAAAAACCTCTCCAACAATTTCTCTTCCTCGTCTTTCCCTCCCCTTTCCCACTCTGATGGCACAACCATCACTTCTTCCTCTGACAAAGCTAAACTCTTTGCTCAAACTTTTGCTAGAAACTCCACCTTGGATGATTCCGGGTGCTATTCCTCCCTCTCTCCGCCCTCCTCTCTCTTACTTATGCCTAATATCCTAATCTCTTCTAAAGATGTAACTTTCTACCCTCTCTGGGCTTAACACAATAAGGCGTACGGTCCGGACGGTGTTCCTCCTGTTGTTCTCAAAAACTGTGCTTTCCGTGCTGACTCCCTGCCTAGGCAAACTCTTTCGTCTCTGTCTATCCTCTAACGCCTTCCCTTCATGCTGGAAGTTTGCTCACATTCAACCTGTCCCAAAGAAGGGTGACCGCTCTCAACCCTCCAACTATCGTCCAATTGCTCTTATCTCTTGTCTTTCTAAAGTTTTTGAAACTATTCTTGCTTCCAAATTTCTTAAGCATTTCTCTTCTCATAATCTGCTCTCAGACCGCCAGTATGGCTTCCTTAAGGGTCGCTCTACTGGTGATCTTCTTTCATATATTACTAACTCTTGGTCATCCTCCTTTCGGGACTTCGGTGAGACTTTTTCTATTGCACTAGACATATCGAAAGCCTTCGATAGAGTCTGGCATAAATCTTTAATTTCTAAACTACCCTCCTTCGGTTTCTATCCTCCATCTGTGCCTTTGTCTCTAATTTCCTTTCCGGCCGTTCCATAGCTGCGGTTGTGGACGGCCATTGTTCACTTCCTCACCCTATAAACTCCGGTGTTCCTCAGGGCTCTGTCCTATCTCCTATTCTCTTTCTAATTTTTTTAAAAGATCTCCTTAACTGTACCCTAATTCCCACCCATTCATACGCAGACGACTCAACCTTACACTACTCCATTAGTTTTTCAGAACGCCCCAGCCAGCAATCCCTCAACGACAAACGTAATGAAGCCATAGAACTCTTAAATTCTGATCTAAAATACTATTTCCAATTGGGGCAGAGAAAACCTTGTTAACTTTAATGCTTCCAAAACCCAATTTCTCCATCTATCTACCCGTCAGGATCTCCCAGCGGACTATCCCTTATTCTTCAACAATACAAAAATCAACCCTTCATCTTCTCTCAATATTCTTGGTGTCCTCGTTTTCTTCTCTGCTCTCATTTGGAAGGACCATATTACCAGTCTTGCTAAGGCAGCCTCCCAGAAGCTGGGTGTGCTCAACCGCCTTAGGGGGTTTCTTTTCCCCTGCACAGCTTCTTGCTCTGTACAGGGGCATAGTGCGCCCTTGTATTGAGTATTGTTCACATGTGTGGGGAGGTTCCTCTCACACCGCTCTCCTAGACAAAGTTGAAAGGAAGGCCTTTCCGATCATTAACTCCCGTCCACTCACCAACCCTCTGCAATCTCTCTCTCTCCGCCACAATGTTGCATCTCTCTCGCTATTCTATCGCTACTATAATAATCAGTGTTCCTCAGAGCTATCCCAGTGCATACCACCTCCTTTACGTAGGGCACGTGGTACCCGTCTTGCAACTCAATCCCAACCCCTACTCTGTGCAACTCTCCAACCCAAGAGTGAAACGTTACTCTCAAACTTTCTTCTACTCAACATCTGAGCTCTGGAACTCTCTCCCAGAATCAGTCTTTCCCTCTTCCTATGACTTAAATTGCTTCAAACTCCGTGTGTCCAGGCATTTTGGCTCGAACATCCCTTGATTTTGGCCCTGTCACTCTTTCAACTATGGGGGAGGCACTCGCTATAGGCAGTTATGCCTTTTGCCTCCCTCAATCACATAGAAAAAAAAAAAAAAAAAAAAAAAAAAACAGAAAGAGGGAGATGGAAGTAGAGTTAAAGCGTTTGTCTTGAGGTTGGAGCTAATATTCTGTAGGAAACAGTTATAATTAAAGGGACGTTTGTATCTTTCTTCTAATGACGGATCAAGCTTGTTACCCCTTTCTATAAGGTGAAGCGAATCCATATTTTACTCTGTCGAACATTTGACGATGACATGTAACTAGCGTATTAGATTCTGTATAATTGTTGTGTTGCTGCCATCGAAAATCATAATGGTACTCCTATAAATTTGAAATATTGTACTGCAACTGGGACAACATATTAGCTTTATTGATTTGTGCGCTCAAATTGGTTTTGGAAGGCCGACGGGGAAAGAATTCCAACCACTGTCTGCTTTCCAATAAATTGGCTAATATAAAAACAAAATCTGCGGTTGCGAGAATCATTTCCCAGCGGAGTGCTTCAATTTTTCCACTGCCTCCCCTATGTGGTGATGTAGACCAATATTATATTTGTGGTCGTGTGTTTGTATGTATGGTTATGCTCTGCCATGATTTTTTGTGTAGGTGATTATTAAATAATAATAATAATAATAATAAACGGTTTATTAAAGAATGGCAGCCTCATGAGCTGAAAATACACATTTTACAATTTAGTGGATGAACATGAGATGTACAGATATGAAGGTGGTAAGCTCAGTTTACAAAAAAATAAAAAATAAATACAATAATGATGCAGGTGCAGAATACAAATTATCATAAAATAACCATGAGAGTAAGTGATATACAGTACATATACACATATATTTTACTTACTCATATACAGAACATACATATATACACGTACGTACGCACATACATACGCATACATATACATACATATATAAGAACATAAGAACATGCAGTAAGTGTGCACATGTCCGTATACACAAACGCTCACGTATCCACACAAACATACATACATACAAAAACTGTTTTGGTAGGGTCAGGTGATGAGTTGAAAAGGGTAAAGAAGGTGCGGCATACAAGTCTGTACAGGTAGGGTCAGGTAAAGCCTACTACAATGGGAGGTTAATCTTCGGTAGAGAACAAAACAAGGATATAAACAGTAGAGACAGCTTGGGGGAATTGTAGTATATAGGACATTCTTTAGTGTAGGTGTGTGTGTGTGTGTGTGTGTGATAGAAGGCGAAATGTGGAAAAGCTGGGCGTTCTATTGTTAAGGGTGGAAATACATGGATGAAGATACACGAACACTTAATAATAGATAATGCTTATGCATAGATTTATAATCAGAAGTTGCGCTAGTGAGCAATATGTTCTCGCTCATATGTACGTATATTTACATACATATGTGCATATGATTATACAAATACACGTACAGTACATATATATATTATATACCTTATATTCTCAACCGGGCTCGAACCATTCACAGCACATACACACAGACATACATATACATAAATATATACACATTACATGCATATATGCTCTTCTCTACCTGATACTCTCAGCCGGGCTCGAACCACAAACAGTATACACTATAGACACATATATTTATATACATAAATAATGCATACATACATACACATATACGCACACATACATACACATATACTGCACATACATAGATACATATATACACATACTTATATACACATATACATAAACAAACTCAAGCAAATACATACATAATTATATTCTAATACACACACGCACACACACACTTATGCATACATTATTAAAGGTGGGCGCGTATATATGGTGTGACAGGCCGTTATTACACATTATTAATAATAATAACAATGGTTGGGATAGGACTATTTTTATATCGGTCAGTTCTTGCTCTTATTGGTTGGAGTGTGTTGAAGTGACGAGCTGCACGTGTTGGTCTAGGGGCGTCTGGTGGAAGTAAGTTTGTGTCGTGGGTGAACAAGCAGCTTAGATGCAAACTGTTTGAGTGTGTTGTAGTGGTGGGTTGAAAGTGCAGGTATGCTAAGGGTGGTGAGAGCTTCCTCGTACCCTGGATATGTGCCACCCAGGATGATCCTGCATGCCCTCCTCTGCACTCTCTCCAATTGACGTTGTTGTGTCAGGGTTAAAGAGGAGGACCAGGCGGGAGAGGCGTAGGTGAGCTTAGGGAGTATGAAGGTGTTATATATACTCTTCAGCTCATTCTCCGGCACCCCCAGGGATCTCAACCGCCTTAGCATAAACAACTTGTATGTGGCGGTCCTGACTGTGGTAGTTACATGTTTCTTCCAGTTCAGTTTGTTGTCCACAGTGATTCCGAGGAGTTTGGTGGACTCAACAAGCTGAAGGGGATGAGGACCAATTGTGACAGTAGGTGGAGGAACGTCGGTAACGGAGGTGTTGATGTGCATGACCACTGTCTTGTCATGATTGATAGTCACATGATTGTCTGTGGTCCAGGCTTGAAGACGGTCGAGGATGTCTTGTATGGGGTCATAGTTAGGGGAGGTGTTATCGACAGTAATGCCGACTGTCGAGTCGTCCATGTACTGCCAGTGGAATGGGGTGTTCTTTAGGGCATCATTAATCAAGATGAAGAACAATAGAGGCCCCATCTTTGTGCCCTGTGGGACTCCACATGTGATGTCTAGGAAGGTGGAGATGAAGCCTTGGTATCGCACTGCTTGTCGTCTGTCACTTAGGAAGTCGGTCAACCACACAACCAGGGTAGGATGTAGCCCCAACTTTATGGCCTTGTTGATGATGATGGTGTGGTCAACAAGGTCAAATGCTTTCCTGAAGTCAATAAAGGCAAGGGCGAGGGAAGTCTTTCTCTTCTCAAGATTTGTGTAAATATAATCTAGGAAGCTAATAAGACAGTGAGTGGTGGAGGAGGTTTTTACATTGCCAAACTGTTGGGGATCTATCAAGTGACGGATTTGTGAGTAAGCCCAGGTCAATACAAAGTCCTCACAGATTAGACTAGGGATGAGCGTTATGGCAATTGGTCTGAGTTCATTAAGAGAATGTGGGGAGGGGTTTTGGGAATTGGAGTTATGTATGAAGTTTTCCAGTCTGCAGGGCATTTACTTTGCCTTAAGGAGGCATTAATTATCGAGCAAAGGGGGGTGGCAAATTCCACCGAAAATTCTTTGTATATTTTCATGGGTAGGTCTACTGGGGTTGTTGATCTTTTTTATTTGAAACTGGAAAGCTTTTTGGCCACTTTATATTCTTGAACAGTTACTGGGGGGGAAGGGGATGGGAGGAAGGCAGGGAGGTTGGTGCTGTCTAGTTTGGGGAGGTTCTGGCAGATGGTAGAGAAGTGATTATTTATCAGTTCAGGTGCATCTACACGATGACATAGGAAACACAGGGGATCGAAGGAGTCCCACTACTTAAGCCACAAAGATTCTTAATTTTAGAGTACCACTGACTGATATTGGTTTGCTTTAAATGATGAGTCTTTGTAGGGTAGTAGGACTTCTTCACCCAACGGATTTCCCTTATCACAATGTTGTGTAGGTCCTTGTAGCGATTGTTGTCCGTGTAGAAGGCCTTGTTCCGATTCTGCATCAGTCTCTTGATCCGAGGAGTAATCCATGGGACGTCAGAGGGATGCATTTTGGTCCTCTTGGTGGGGAAGAAGTGGTGGTAGGCTTCGCTGGTGGTAGATACAAAGTTGTCCCATTTGGCATTAACATCTTCTTTAGTGAGAACCTCCGTCCACGGGTAATGAACCAACCACTGTCCGAACCCCCGCATTGCATACATAGTAGGCCTATGTATGTGCATTTTTTAATGTGGCTATATATTGCACTTTTAATACTATGTATGTAAATATATGTTATCATTTATCAACGTACTGCAAGCAGTTATCGAATGGATTATTCGAATGCATGAGAGAGAGAGAGAGAGAGAGCGCAGATTTTGCGCTAGAGGAAAAATAGAGTGAACATTCTCACACTAACAGAGACTGAGTAAATGTTACGCGCTTTGTAAGGTTGCAGGAGCGAGGGGATACATATTATGACGAAAAATACTATGAATTATATAATAGTATATGGCTGTAGGCAACATTTGGAAGCCAAAAATGTATAACTGACTGTATAACTGTATGGCTGACTCCTCCCAAACGGTTTAAATATTACCTCGATTACTCGCATCGTTTTTTAGTTATAGAGGTTGGTGATCAATATTTTGGCCTAATTATAATTAAGATAATATCGAAATAGAATGTGATAAATGGGAAGTCAAATACAAAAACGCAAATTGTATACAAAAAATTGAGTAAAAGACAAGGACAATTCAAATCATAAAATTAACATAATTAAAATAAACTATTAATGTGAATTAAAAACAAAATATAGATATGAAAGCAATTTTAACGCAACACAAAATTAAATCCAGGTACATAATATTTAAACATTACAAATATTAAAAACAAGATGCAAGAAAATAAAACATAAGTTTAATGCAATTAGGTAGAGGAGGAAGTAAACAACACCAGAATGAAAGGAAGATATTATGAGGTGTGAGACTATAAAGTTGAGAGAGTGTAGATAACAGCCAGGAGAAGAGCTGAAGTGTAATTTAAACTGGAGAGCGAGAGAGAGAGAGAGATAACCCATTCAGTAACGGTGACGTCCTTTCCATTGTATGCTGACAATTATTATACGATTTTATTTAGCTTTGGAAGCACGTCTACCCATAAGAAGGCTTCAAACTATCTCAGTTAATCATTTTAGCTATAATATAGCCTTCCTATGCTTCATATAATTGTCAAAAAGTATCTCAAATATAATAACATATATGTCGCCGGTACAGTTGCCCAAATAAGTGATGTCGCCGCACCAACAATATTTCGATCAATAATTGGTATCAGCACTATATAAAGTTTAATTCATAGTTTCGAGTGCGATATACACACATTGTCTATCTTTACACACTATTCAACATCTGACAGACATTAATTCATCACACAGCGAGCAAAACGTAATTACAGCGGCGACACAACATATTTGGCAAACTGTGCAAAAGGGGTTAGATTAATAATGCAAATATTTACAAGGGTTAGTAACCGAAATGTGTAAAAGTGAATGGTTAGCATTTGAAAACTGGGTAATATTAAATTTCCTTTCACACACCTACACTTAATTTCTTATACTTAAGGGGGGATGGGCTTAATATTTGTTCATTTATATATTTGTTTATAATTTATTTAGTTTCATCCCTAGACCTCCATCAAGCATATAAAGCACCCCCCAACACCCTCCTTCAAGATAAATTTGTACATTTTTCGATAGAAAAATAGATGTCCTGGCCGAAGGCCGGTTCCTCATAAAGTACAGGCTGGCTATCGCTAGCCAGGAAAAAACTTGACGCCTAAATGACACGAAAAGTCTTAATATTGACAACGGAATTGGGTGAAATGTTTTAAAATCACCAAACTAACGGGCCAAACGTCATAAAATATAAAAACTAATGGGGTTAACCATGGGGAAGAAAGGGGACCAGAAAAACGACCAATCTCCCCTTAATTCGGAGATTGTCAATGTCCTTGTCGTATGTTTACGAATTACGGCGAGAGGTGGAAAGAAAAAACGGTTGACAGGTTGTGACGCTCACCGCTCACCGCTTCCCCCAGAACCGCATGGCTTACTCGCTAGGAGAGAGAGAGAGAGAGAGAGAGAGAGAGAGACCAGGTGGTGTGACTTGGTGGTGAGTGTGGCGTGTGGCCGGCCCCCTTACATAGGCCTCGCGGGATTCGTTGCCTCCTGCCTAACACGGCCTACTAGGCGGCTGCTTACTGGGCGACTGTCGCGCGCCCTCGTGCCATTCCTGCGAACTGGGACTCCACCCATGGGGTCCCTGGAAATATCCTGGTCAGATCCGTCCCAGACAGCATACTCTAAGCATCTCCCTTGAACTGTTCCACGCTCTTGTCTTAGAATCTTTCTCTTCTACTGCCTCCATCATTTCCACTACTTCCTCACCTTTTATTAATATCAATCCCCCTCTGGTTCCCTGCATCCACACCTTGAATTGGTGGCCAGACTGTATTATATGCTGGATCTCACATTTCTTATGTACTAGGCTAAGGTTGAAGATAGTCATTGTCTTTTTGGGAGATTGTATTGCTCGGACTGTCTCCATCAATCACTAATGTTTCTACAGGGTTAAATAATGCTAGACTAGGGATTAGGTACCTTGCTGTTGGTATTTTCACTGTGTGTAGGCTACTTTTGAGCTGCACGACACTACGGATACTGTGGGTTACGTGGGTGGATCTTTTGTCTGTGTACCTTGGAGTTTATACTGTGTAGTGCATGAGGGCTGCTTGCCTAATCCACCCAATACTGTTCTAACTCTATTTGCTTTTACTTTTGAGGGTCGCCAGGAGGATACTCGATACTTGTGATCGAGAATCCTCAAGAGAGCACCCCTTCATATTAACGTAATCAGGCCGCACAGACCCAAGGTCCACACTAGGCTAGGAGCTGCCTTGCTCCACCAGAATTCTGTACCTTTGCGCATCCCAGCTAGACTTTATTAACCCGGGTAGACATTAGCTGGATTAGATCATATACTCTTTTATGCATACCCATTATTTCTACACAAGCATTTTGAGGTCTAGGTTGCTGTAGAGAGACACAACCAGCATAGACCGGTTTTGTTAATAGGAGTACTACTTTTTCGTGGCGAGCAGTATTACTGTTGCACCGCTTATAATATTCTTGTGTCCAATAACATTATAGGTCCAGCCTTTTTGTGTATTTAGCCTACACGTGCATTGTCCTGCCTCCTGCTATTTTGTGGTTCCATTTCCGATACGAGCAGACCTCCCACGGCGGCTGTGTCATTGGCTCGCAGCATTGGGGTGTTCCAGAAGTCTTCTGTGTTTGCTGGAGGCATAAGATCAGAGGATGGAGCACCGCCAGTGAAGAAGGATCCGGAAGGCTCGAACCCTGTCCGCGATGCCTTTTGCGACCATAGAGGGCATGGCTGCGTGAAGTGGGGGGGCAAGAAGCACGGGGTACAGCTTTTGCGTGACACAGGTGCCTCTCAGACACTCTTGAAGAATTTCACTGGTAGACCCATAAACGCAGCGCGGGTAGTTGTGGTGCATGGAGTTAATGCAACTAGGTCATACCCGCTTATTAGAATGGAGCTTGAAGTTGACGGTGTGACTCGCGAACTGGATGTGGGAATCGTGGAGAAATTGCCTGTTGGGGGCGTCGACCTCCTTCTCGGCAATGACTTTGCGGTGCCTGCTTCTAAGGTTTCACCCTTAGTCGTTGCCGAGGAGCCGGCCGACGTGAGTAGGGAGGAACAGGAGTGGGTTGAGAAGTGTCAGGTTCAACCAATGGGTGTGTTGTAACCAGATCTCTCGCATCCAGGGAGTCACAGCCTAACCAACAGTCTTCAAATAAGCGGAGGAACGGTCACGAGAAGGTGCTGAAAGCTGATACGGTGGAGAGTCTAGTACCAGCAGCGCTTCTCGGGGACTCAGTATTAGCACCGTTATTAGAGTCTGGAGAAGCACCACCACCTGTCACTGAGAGTGTAGAGGCAGGGCTTAAAGAGACTCAGAGGCTGCAACGGTATTCACGGAGAGAGCAACGAGAGGCAAAGTTCGATGTTGGGGGAGGGCATGAGTTGTTTCGCAAACACTTAGACAGGCTAGCTCCCTCAGATATTTGCAAATTGCAGCTAGAAGACCCGGAGGTTCTAAAGTGTAGTGACGGTGCTGTCGAACTTGAGAGTAGAGAACGAATGTTGCGTAGTCTGGAGTTGGCTTGCCGCAATCTGGTAGGCTCTCAGGCCCTCATGAAGGACAGGTACGACCACAAGGTGAAACTCAGGGAGTTTCACGTGGGTCAGGAGGTGTTGATACTACTCCCTCTTGTAGGTCACCCCTTATCCGCAAAGTACGCTGGTCCTTATAGGGTAGCAGAGAAGCTCTCGGACTTAGATTACCTGGTGGCCACTCCAGACAGGCGTAAGAGGAATCAATTATGTCATGTCAACCTGATGAAGGTGTATGTGAGGCGCCCACCTGAGCCTCTCACTGTCCCCGTGATGACTTTCAGCAGTCAAGGTGGAGAAGGAGAACGGGACAGTCATGCGCAGGTGGATGACAACTAGGATTATCATGTTTCTGCAGATCAGTGGGCAGAAAACACGAGACAGGCGGCTCATGAGGCTTTGCAACACCTACCTGAGCAACAGCGTGTGGCTGTCGAGCGCCTATTCTGTTTATACCCTACTTTATTTGCGGAACACCCAGGCCTCACTACTCATGAGGTGCACAACGTTGACGTCAGAGACCACCCACCCTTCAAATCAGTGCCCTATAGGGTGCCCCCTATTAAACTTCCGGCCCTCCGGGCGGAGTTGGAGTATATGTTGCAACAGGGACTGATCGAGAAGGGGGTGGTAAAGTGGACATCTCCCGTAACGCTGCAACCTAAGCCGGATGGCAAGGTGCGCTTCTGTGTTGATTACCGCAGGCTAAACGGCTTGACTCCCACCAACCCATATCCTCTTCCCCGGGTCGATGACTGTGTAGACAAGATTGGCAGGGCCAAGTTCTTGACCAAGGTGGACCTGGTAAAAGGTTACTGGCAGGTGCCTTTGTCTGAACGGGCGAAAGAGGTGTGTGGTTTTGTGGTGGATGGTGCTACATATCGTTGTAATGTCATGCCGTACGGTCTAAAGAACGCACCAGCGACCTTCCAAAGCTTGATGAACGAGTTAGTGGCTGACATTCCGAACTGTACCGTGTACCTGGACGACGTCATTATCTACGATGACGATTTCAAGAGCCACTGTGAACATGTAGAATCCCTATTTAAGAAATTAAGCGAGGCAAACTTGGTGGTCAACCTGGGAAAGTGTGATTTTGTGCGGGCTACCGTGCAGTATCTGGGGTTCATGGTGGGTTTGGGCCAGGTGTGCCCCCCACAGAACAAGATATTGGCTATTAACCACTTCCCCAGGCCTTCCACCAAGAAGCAGATCATGAGGTTTTTGGGCATGATTGGTTACTACCGCCGCTTTATAAAGGGCTATTCTACTGTGCTGGCTCCTCTGACGGACCTATTAGCCAAAGATAGAAAGTTTAAGTGGGTGCCTGAGTGTGAGAGGGCTTTTTTGCTAGTAAAACACCTGTTGTGTACTCACCCAATCCTCAGGGCCCCGGACTTTAGTCGACCATTCCAGCTGGCAACTGATGCCAGTGGTGTGGGGGCTGGTGCCGTTCTGATGCAATCAGACGAAGATGGGCTGGAGCACCCAGTCAGTTTCTTCTCAAAAAAGTTCAACTCGGCGCAGAAGAACTATTCAGTAGTTGAGAAGGAACTGCTGGCGATTGTGCTAGCGCTCAGGCACTTTGAGGTGTATGTTCCAGCCTATGGACCAGTTGTGGTGATCTACACCGACCATCACCCCCTCAAGTTCCTGAATCAATTCCATAACCGGAATATGAGGCTGACCAGGTGGTCATTAATGTTGCAGGAATACAACCTAGACATACGCCATATTGCCGGTTCTGAGAATGTGATTGCAGATTGCTTATCGAGAGTGGAAGACCCGGGGTAGATCATCACAAGGGTAGCCTCCTACTTTGGTTTGATTAGTATGTTTACGTCTGGTGCTTGTTGGCTCGCGTGTGTAGCCCAGCGTATTGGGTCGTAAAGTAGGAGTTGCTGTGTTGGTATAGAAGAAAAAACTAGGCTTGCCCCTGTAGTGCAGCCGCCATAAACATATTACAAATATAAAAATCCTATAAAAACTCTTTCTTTGATAGTTAAATTTTTTTTAAGTATGTTATAGCAGAAATTCTGAGTTGTACTCCTCTCAGAAGGCTGGGCTAGTGAAGCTCGCTCTTATGAGCATAACTATGTAATTTAATCTATTGTGTTGGGAAGGGTTGTTCATTTTTATATTGTGTTATTTTGAAGAAAACTGTGCTTTACATTTCATTGTCGCTGGGTGGCTAGGAGTGGCGAATTTTGTATGGGTTCTGTGTGTCAGATTTAGAGCTCATAGTTGGAGCCTCTTAAAAATCTTGGGTGGGGTGTGACGCTCACCGCTTCCCCCAGAACCGCATGGCTTACTCGCTAGGACTCGCCAGGGCAGAGAATGTAGCTACAGACTACCTATCATTGTGTACTTTCCTTCTCGAGAAAGCTTGTGTTGCAGACAGTTCAGAACTGTTCTTTGTTTTCGTTTGTCACAATCCTTTCCATTTTATTTAGTCAATTGAAAGTATTGTGTTAAATAGTTGAATGATAGGAAGGCGAGCGGGAGAGAGAGAGAGAGAGAGAGAGACCAGGTGGTGTGACTTGGTGGTAAGTGTGGCGTGTGGCCGGCCCCCTTACATAGGCCTCGCGGGATTCGTTGCCTCCTGCCTAACACGGCCTACTAGGCGGCTGCTTACTGGGCGACTGTCGCGCGCCCTCGTGCCATTCCTGCGAAGTGGGACTCCACCCATGCGGTCCCTGGAAATATCCTGGTCAGATCCGTCCCAGACAGCATACTCTAAGCATCTCCCTTGAACTGTTCCACACTCTTGTCTTAGAATCTTTCTCTTCTACTGCCTCTATCATTTCCACTACTTCCTCACCTTTTATTAATATCAATCCCCCTCTGGTTCCCTGCATCCACACCTTGAATTGGTGGCCAGACTGTATTATATGCTGGATCTCACATTTCTTATGTACTAGGCTAAGGTTGAAGATAGTCATTGTCTTTTTGGGAGATTGTATTGCTCGGACTGTCTCCATCAATCACTAATGTTTCTACAGGGTTAAATAATGCTAGACTAGGGATCAGGTACCTTGCGGTTGGTGTTTTCACTGTGTGTAGGCTACTTTTGAGCTGCACGACACTACAGATTCTGTGGGTTACGGGGGTGGATCTTTTGTCTGTGTACCTTGTAGTTTAGACTGTGTAGTGCGTGAGGGCTGCTTGCCTAATCCACCCAACACTGTTCTAACTCTATTTGCTTTTACTTTTGAGGGTCGCCAAGAGGATGCTCGATACTTGTGATCGAGAGTCCTCAAGAGAGCACCCCTTCATATTAACATAATCAGGCCGCACAGACCCAAGGTCCACACTAGGCTAGGAGCTGCCTTGCTCCACCAGAATTCTGTACCTTTGCGCATCCCAGCTAGACTTTATTAACCCGGGTAGACATTAGCTGGATTAGATCATATACTCTTTTATGCATACCCATTATTTCTACACAAGCATTTTGAGGTCTAGGTTGCTGTAGAGAGACACAACCAGCATAGACCGGTTTTGTTAATAGGAGTACTACTTTTCGTGGCGAGCAGTATTACTGTTGCACCGCTTATAATATTCTTGTGTCCAATAACATTATAGGTCCAGCCTTTTTGTGTATTTAGCCTACACGTGCATTGTCCTGCCTCCTTCTATTTTGTGGTTCCATTTCCGATACGTTCTTCTTAGTAGCATCCGACATTATTCAGAAGATTCCTTGTTCGGTGCTTGAGGACTTTACAACACTTTCTTTCATAAAGGAGTGACAGATATTATTGATTAGAGTAACGTTAAGTAAACCTTCTTCTTGTTTGCATTAGATCACTCTTGTGATTTAATTAAGTTAACTATCTTTTCCTTGTGTACCATAACTAAGCAACCATATGTTATAGGTAATAGGCTGTTTCAGAGAACATCAGCCTTTAGTAGAAGCACATAGATACTGAGAGTTAAGATACCCCGCTATCGCAGATATAACTCTGGAGGGTATATGTGTTCTTTGTTCGACGGGATTATATATCAGGGGTTGGATCTAGCGTTTCCGTTGTTGCATTTATGCCAGTCTAGTCCAATGTATAAGAGCCACTGATTTATACGAGACCCGATCGTAACAAGGTCCACTATAATCCTTTTTTTTACAGACCTCGCCAAAGGTGCTCTTTGGCCTCGGCGAGGTGTTTTGCGAGCATTCGTCTACGTTGCACATCCCTTCGCACGCATCGTGCGGAGTATACCTGTGGCGGGTATACTCTCGACGAGTGTTTGGTCGCACGTCGCATTACATGTGTGAGTAATCGTCGAGGCCATCTCCGATGATTATTGTGCATCAGCGATTTTCGGCGAGCCATCATGAGAAGTTTTGGAAATTTGCAACGCTTTTTTTCGTGCTACACCCTCACAGATGTCAAAAAGGAGCTCCGAGGGCCTCGCCGTTGCGTCGGAGAATATTTGCCGATACTTGCGAGGGTTTGCACAGCTCGTCACTCCTCGTGCCAAATTTTGAACACTCCGAAAACTTGCGAGGCCCCTTGCGAGTCAAACGATCATCCACCGAGTATTTAAAAATTGTTTGCGACATGTTCCGAATTGGTATCGGCGATGACAATCGTTTAAATTCGCATCAGTGGGAAAGGGGCATTAAGGGGACGCTGGACCTGTTGTTGCTTGGTTTCCTTTGTACTCCTTTGTACTCCCATATACCACACTAAACTCTTTTACTACTTGCTGCAGCCTTTCCTGGGAATGCGCCACCATTGTTGTGTCATCAGCAAACAGCAGCTGATTCAACTCCCAATCACAACCATTCCTTCCTACTAACGCAATCCTCACCTCTACCCATAGATCTACTTTTTACCTCCCTCACCACACCATCCATATATACATTAAACAACCACAGTGGCATTACACAACCTTGTCACAGACCTACATTTACCTGAAACTTTTCACTGATGTCTATCTATCTATCTATTGCCTGACGCCGTGATCCCTGAAGGGGTGGCCATGAATGAACCGCCCCTATGCACCTCTGTCCCCAGTCAGTCAATGCCGCTCCCCCCAACCAGCACCGCCTTCGTTCATATACTTCCTCACTCCATCCTTCCACCTCTCTATCGGTCTACCTCTCCCTCTCTGTCCCTCCACCTCGCTCTCATACACCCTCTTAGTCATTCTCTCGCTTTCCATGCGTTCCATATGGCCGAACCATCTCAAGTTGTTCCTTTTCACACGTTCCAGCACATCTACCTCCACACCACACCTCATTCTTACTTCCTCATTAGTCTGTCTATCCCTCCATGTAACTCCGCATGCACTTCTTAAGTAATTCATTTCCACTGCTCTCACTCTTGGTCAGAGTCTCTCAACCAACGTCC
>JAVRFV010002429.1:633883-717856 GCA_032716605.1 Paralithodes platypus | reverse complement strand
TATAAGGGCAAAGTGGAAAGAGGACTATGTGGTAACCACCGAGGAATATGTCTTCTAAGCGTAGTAGGGGTAGGCAGCCCCGCCCAGGGAAGTACTACCGCCAAGGTTTCGGGAGACTCAGGGGATAGCCTGAATTCCATTTTCTCTCCCAGGCCTTGGTAGCTGGATACATATCTTTCTGCCTCACACATCAGGGGTATCAGGAAAACCCTCTTTATATAACATACACATCCAACTTCACAACATTGCCCTACATCGCTATCCTCTATCCATAAAACACTACTCTTCCCACTACATATCATACATGTAACACCTTACACCTTTACCTAATAAATATGGCAGTACAATTGTTAAGAGCAAACCTGGTGGTCCCTCGGATATCCACCCCCGGCAGGGTTGGGTCATTGACACAGGGCCCTCCCGGGCGTCATCATGCGACTGTGTCAAGAGCATTGCAATGTCCCAAAGCTGCTCGTGGTGCAGCTTTTTATTTAGCAATATAAGGGGACTTCACTCTAATTCAATTATGTACACCAATTTCTTCAAGCAGAATCCCCTACTCTCCTTTTTTTGACAGAGACTCAAGTAACATCCACATCTGACACGTCTAGATTTAATTTTCCAGGTTATCAACTGCTCCAAAATTTCAGACCTAAAGGAGGTGTATGTTGCTTCGCAAAATCTGAAATTGCCCTGGAGGAGGTTACTAGTTTCAATTGTCCCTATTTTGATTATTTCTATATACAAATTAATTTCTGCTGGTAAATTTAAATATATATGTTGCATCTACCGTTCCCCAAATACTCCTCCAGAGCAAAGTCTTTTTGATTCTCTGTCCTCACAACTCAGTGTCCTCAACTAAAATGCTTCTTCTGAAATCACTCTGTTGGGTGACTTTAATGTCCATAATGTTGAATGGCTCACTCATTCAGCCAGGACTGATGATGCTGGTCTTGAATGTGAGCTATTTGCAGACTCACTTAATCTCACTCAACTAGTCAACCAACCTACCCGTGTACCAGATAATCCTAATCATAATTCCCACCTACTGGACTTATTTTTAACAACCAATTCAGAAAATTATGATGTTACAGTGAGGTCCCCGCTTGGATCTGCTGATCACTGTCTGATACAGGCCACCTGTCTATCACCTACCACACCTTCCCACTCTGAACCTGTTTTGGTGACTAAATGGCATTACGAGAGGGCAGACTGGGATGGTCTTCAAGGTTTCTTTATTGATATTCTGGACCTCTTTCTTTTCTAATGAAGCACACTCCACCTTGAGCCACATACAAGATTTTGTAAAAATTGGAATGGAAACTTGTATTCCTCATCAAAAGTACAGTAAAAGATCTAATTCACCTAAATGGTATGACCATAATTGTGCTAGAGTAACTGAACAAAAAGCAATAGCCTACAATGCATACACAAGATCAAAAACACATGAAGCCTTTAATTACTTTAGAAACATCAGAAATCATGCCAAAACTGTGTTAAACCTAACTAAATCAAACTTTCTCCACAAGCAGGCAAATAAACCTCTAAATAATCCAAATGATAACAAAATATTTTGGTCTACTCTTAACTCATTCAAATCCAACTTCACTACTGCTTCATCCATTCCACCATTAAAATCTCCGACTGGCAATCTTGTAAGTGACCCACGAGGTAAAGCTCGTATCTTGCGGATATTTTCTCCACCAACTCAACCTTAGATGAAATAAATCAAGATGTCCCTGTACTTAATTTTAATTCGCCTGAAATTCCCTCACTTAAGATCCATACCAGACATGTCAAAACTATTTTTGCAGAATCTCTCAGTAGATAAGGCTCCTGGTCCAGATGAAATTCCTCCAATAGTACTTAAGAATAGCTCCTTGCCTATACAGGAGCGAGCGCTCCTGTATTGGCAAAATTTGTCCGTCTGTGTACTCATACCTCATGCTTCCCAGTGCCCTGGAAAGAAGCAAACATCCATCCAGTTCCTAAAAAAGGTGCCTCTTCAGATCCATCAAACTACAGACCAATAGCTATAACTTCCACTCTTGGTAAAGTCTTTGAAATTATATTAAATAATCACATAATTAAGCATCTTGAGAATAATAAATTAATCAGTGATAAGCAATATGGTTTTAGACGATGTCGATCAACTGCAGACATTCTTTGCCTTCTTACGCATCAAATCAACCAAGCTACAGACCAACATGGTGAAACACATACAATAGCACTGGATATATCAAAGGCATTTGATAGAGTCTGGCATCAATCCTTATTGTCGAAGATGTCACACTACGGCCTTGCATCATTAGTTCCACTAATTTCTTCTTTTCTTCATAACAGAAAAATATGTGTAATGGTAGATGGCCTTTATTCTCAATTTCACTCAATACATGCTGGTGTTCCCCAGGGATCAGTTTTGGCCCCAACTCTGTTCCTCATTCATATCAATGATCTCATATCTACCACTCATAATCCAATACATTCCTACGCAGATGACTCAACACTCCACAGTTCCTTCACATTTACCAATTATTTCACCCAACCCGATCTTATAAATTCAAAAATAAACACTGCAATTTCTCTGAACCAGGATCTTTCTAGAATTAATGAATGGGGACAAAAGAATCTAGTTTCCTTTAATGCACAGAAAACCAAGTACATTCAATTTTCTAACCGACAGAATCTCACTGACTCCCATATATTTTTTAATGATGTAAATATTCCCACTTCCCCTAGTATTGACATTCTCGGTGTAACATTAACTACTAACTTGAGCTGGACACATTATGTTAGAAGCATTGCTAATGCCTCTAAAAAACTGGGACTCATGTACAGAGTTCGAGAATTCTTCACTGACAGGCAGTTGGCCGTAATATATAAAAGTCATGTGCGTTCTCAGATGGATTACTGTTCACCTCTGTGGAGTGGAAGTGGAGTGGTTGCATTGAGGCAGTTGGACAAAATTCAAAATAAAGCTAAAGATTAAAAAATAATAAAAATAATAAAGATAAAAATAAAGATTAATCAATAATCCTGCAATCACACAGGACCTTCCTACATAGGTTGGCTGATTCCCTGTAGCAACCGGCGACTGAGCATGGTCTGCCAGGTTTATTTGTTGTCTTGCTGATCGCTTTGGACTAATTACGATTTGGGCCTTTGTTTTCATTTAGAAGCTTTCTTGCACACTGCCACTGCAGGAGTATAGTATTCTTTTCTCGGCCATTCTCTCTCTTCAGTTCATCTAGTTCAGCTTTTTTCGTTTGTATTTGTTGGTCATAAAATGATCAACAGTCCGTAAAGTCTTAATATCTCAGATCTCGATCTCAGTGTTCAGTTGTCGTCTATGATTAATCTTGGAGCTGGTCTTTTTTCCCGTTTCATCACTGATATAAACGCTAAAACTATCGTTATACATTACTTCTATAAAATCCAATATTGATGAGAAAATATTCTTAACATCGCCATCATGTTCAGCGGAAAATATAGCTATGGTTTAGTATGTTGATAATACAAATATGTTATTTAGCCGGTTTCGGAAATATTGTGAAGAAAAGTGGCACATACCACAATTCGCAGCAGAAATATTTACGAATATTAATTGTATTCGATATAACCATTATACAATAGATACACTATTTTTGGGTTGATAGAAACAATATTGTTGTATAGATTCCCTCTATCTTGTGAAGTGTATTTTAATGCAGTTGGAGTGATATGTGTGGATAAAAAGGAGTGATAACATTATTATGTTGGCCGCGGCTAGAAGCTTTTTGGCCCAAGCTGGAGTACTAGCTTAGTAGGGCGGGCGAGCGTTTTACTATACTGTGCGTTTTTTACTGGGTAGGTGGGAGGTGGAGAGCGCGGCTCACTTCCTATGTAGGCGGGAGAGGGTAGGCCAGGCACGCCCAAGTGTTAATGTACCACTGTACAAAAATCATAAAAATCCTTAGAGTACTTTTCGAGTTAAGGGTACTTCACACAGTCAGGAATGCGAGCTAGAATCACTAGGAGCAGCTGAAAATTCCGATTCCTTGCTTAATCGCGGTGAAAATCGATGACTCCTAGTGATTCTAGCGATATCCTAGGGATTCCTGTTAGACTCCCAGTGACTCCAAACCAGTCCCGGCCGATTGGCCCTGTCCGACAAAATGTTCACCGTCTTAAAGGTTCTCGCCACGAATCGAACCATTCCCTGTAATACTTCTCACGTGAAAGTATACTATACAGTATACGGGTAGTAAAGTATACTATTCAGTATACGGGTAGTAAAGTATACTATACAGTATACGGGTAGTAAAGTATACTATTCAGTATACGGGTAGTAAAGTATACTATACAGTATACGGGTAGTAAACTATACTATTCAGTATACGGGTAGTAAAGTATACTATACAGTATACGGGTAGTAAAGTATACTATACAGTATACGGGTAGTAAAGTATACTATACAGTATACGGGTAGTAAAGTATACTATACAGTATACGGGTAGTAAAGTATACTATACAGTATACGGGTAGTAAAGTATACTATACAGTATACGGGTAGTTAACTTTTCTCGGTTAAACATTATAAATAGACCTAGTATTAACCTTATAAGTACAATTTCCCACAAGACATTGTATTCACCCAGTGATTGTGTGTAGAGAATGAAATTACGGTAGGTGAGGTAATTAATAATGTGAACAATGTATGGTCAATGTTACAATACCCTACTTGTAGTCTACAAGTTCTGCAACTCCCCTTACCTAACATAACGAGAGTGGTGGAGACTTGTTTGTATGTGTTTTGAAATGTCAGATTCGTTTGGGGGTGCAGAGTAGAGTTTGGATTACTACTTGGAGGGGCGTTGTAGTCGCCGGTTTAAAGTTTGAGCCAGCGGAATCATGGCTTGGTGGTTGTTCAGGGGCCGTTGTAGTCGCCGGTTAATAATCTAGAAGTTCTGCAACTCCCCTGACCTAACCTAAGCAAACTAACACAACCTATAAGTGTTACCTATATTAGTTAATCGTATATAATATTACAGAACTCGGTAACGAATGAAAACAAGAAGATGTGATGGATTAAATATATTTGCGCACCATTTTTCACTTTTTAGAAATGTAAGTTATATTTCATATTTTGAAATATAGGATTCAGATTTTATACACTCCTATGAGCAGGTTCAAGCGCGACATGATACAAGATCTATACACTTCTATGTGCAACATAAAGCATAGTACGACCAAATACGAATATACAGTATATAATTACAACAAAACTCTGTTCGGCGGCCGTAATCGCGAGAGAGAGAGAGAGAGCCGGCGGAAATTTCACCACGGTGGACGAGTGGAACACCTCGAAGATGTGTCCTCGTTGCTAGGTACGGGCCTCCTGTCCGAAGGCTAATTACTGACTGACCCGCGGTCAAGCACTGTTACCTAAGAATATCTCGCATTGGCTCAAAGCACTAGCCGGTACCCTGTACAGATGAATGAATCACTAGACGATACCGTTAGGAACGAAGCACTAGACAGTACCCAGTCCAGATGGGCGAAGCACCTAGACGGTACCCTGTCCAGATGAACGAAGCACTCGACGGTACCCAATCCAGATGAACGAAACACTAGATGATACCCTGCCAGGTGAACGAAACAATAGACGGCACCGTGCCCTAATGGACGGTAGCCTGCCATTCTCGAAAAAAATGATATACAGATTTTCCGCACATGGAGAGCCAATAATTTAAGTCTCTATTCACATTACGGACAGGCCATTTGCAGGATGACGTTCCCTAAGAAGTCTCTAACCTCTGATACCTCAAGTAAGGGTTCCGCCATACTGCAGCAATTAGTATTACGGACAGACCATTTGCAAGAATATTTGTGGAAACTTTTTCACATACAAAGCTTGACCTAGGTGTATACAACGTAATATATGAAGCATTGATTAGATGACAGACACACTAAACGAAGAATTGGGGGAGGTACATTTTCCTGTGAAACGCCTTTGAACATTGCCTCAGCCGTCATCGAGAAATGATGGAGAGTCACTCTTCGAACAATTTAGCTTTCTCGAAAAAAAGATTGTCGTAATTTGTCCACAAAAGGTTTCACACACACAAATTTAGACCCTTCCCCGCCCCAAAAAAGGTTCACCGCCAACTCAAGTCGAATAGCAGATTTTATTGTTGGTGAGTCGTCTGCCTGGGGTTGTCGGAGCTCTCGAATCGAAGTATTTCCGATCGCTCGCAAAGCCTACCAACTCATGTTGGACAGCAGAAGATCGCCTAAATGTTTGTGTGAAAATACACGAACATATGTTTTTTCGTGAAAGATACATTTTTCGAAGTGCGACTCTCCATCATTTTTCGATGACGGCTGAGGAAATGTTCGAGGGTGTCTCACAGGCAAATTTACCTCCCCCAATGATTCATATAGTGTGTCGTTTACACCTAGGTCATGCTTCGTATTGTACGTCGTAGAGTATCTCTGCCCAGAGATTGGTCCATAGAGTACATATGACCTAGATGTGAAAGACGCCACAAATCTGTAAATAGGGATCCGCACGTTCGAGAGATGGCAGCACGATCACATTGGGAGGGGAGGATCCCCACAAAGACATTATATTGACTATCCTCGGTCCCATTAATTCACGCTTTCGCCTCCAGGTCAATATTATGTACTCTATGGATTGGTGTACCTGCGAGGTGTGAAAAATTTGAACACTATTTTTTTGGAGAGAGAGATTTTGGAGAGAGAAAAGATTTTCGGTGAGGTACGCCATCGCACATTTCTCCAAGATTTATCGATGTCTGTCGCATGACAACGACGCTGGTCATTGTTTCCTCTCACTCAAGTTACCGAAAGATTGGTCTACCTGCGAGGTCTGCGTTCGTTGCTCTGAGAGGAACAATGACCAGCGTCGTCGAAGATGATATTTCAATATAAAGGGTCCAATGTAGCCCAGAAACTCTTCCCAGATTCGACTACGTCGTCGCTGACATTACAGAGAGGCTTCCAGGTGGAAAAAAAAAATGTGTAAACAATTAATGATTTTCAATACAACAAAGATTATGTAATAGTTGTTTTTATTTCCTAACCGGCTATATTTTTGTCAACTGGCTAAACCATATGTCAGACCCAGAATTCTTCCGCAGGAGCGGTCAGGAAGAAGAACCCAAAGTTACACAGTCAGAGCGACATAATTCGACGTGTCTTCTCCCTCCCTCCCTCACTGAATGTGGGGGCAGCCCTGTATAAGCAGAGCACGGGTTAGAAGTTGTTTGAGAGACTGGGTTGGGGTGGGGGAGCAGTGTTGTGTATATGTTGTGTATTCTAGTCCAGGCGGAGCGATATTGTAGATGGACAATTGGCCGCTCCTCAATCTTGAGGGGTTGGCGTGCGATGATCTGTGTAATTCACCTGCCTCGGTTATTGTTTTTGGAGTGAATGCTATTGGGTGGGATTCATTCGGGCTCGCCTATGATTTAGCAGCTCTATACCCCTATCCTGATGTGTACAGAGAGAGAGACGCAATCTATCCAGAGATCGGATAGATTTCTATTCGAGAGGCCTCCCAACGACCCTAGGCAGAGGACTCTAATTAACCCACAAAACATATTCCGCTATTCAAAAACGAGACTTCGCTGTGATGTGAAAAAGTGTTAACAATATTTTTTGCCAGAGAGGTAAATATTTCGGAGAACCACTCTCCAATTTTTCTCGATGTGGTACCCTATCTCGTTTCATAACACCGAATACTGCATCGTCTGTGGATTTTCCTAAAAATAAGTACATCTATGTGGAAAGTTACAAAAACAAGGACTAGCGTAGTACAATTTTATTATTCTTATTAGGCAAAATGTACAAAAAATTAATTGATATAGGGTCGAATATGGTCGGAGGCACATGGTAATACAATTTTGCCAGTTGGTCCACAAACCAAAGGGTTATTGCATTCAAATTCCAACCTTACCTGAAATATCCCTGTAAGACCATTTGCTCTCTAAAGCGATAAAATATAGTTCTATATTTAGTTTATTTTAATAAAAACAAATGAGAGTGGTCTGCCGAGGTGTTTCTGAATACTTTCTAGAATGCCGAGGGTCATTGGAGGACCCTCGAATCGAAATATATCTGATTGCCACGAAAGCGACGTCGAGAAATATTCGAGAGTATCTCCCCGAAAAATTAACCTCTTATGAAAAATTTGAACAATATTTGTTTCCTGTTGTGAAAAATCTGAACAATAATTTTTTGAGAGGTGAATTTTGGGGGATAAACTTCTTATGAAATATTTGAACAATAATGTTTTTCCAGTTGTGAAATTTTTTAACAATTGAACAATATTGTTTTTGAGAGAGAAGTGATTTTTTTTGGGGGGGAGGGGAGACACTCACGCACATTTCTCGATGTCAGCCTTCATGGCGATCGGATAGATTTCTATTCGAGAGGACGACCCTCGGCAGAGGACTCCAAATTTAACCCTAAAAATATTCCGCTATTCATAAAAAGAGACTGCTCTGGTGTGAAATATTTTAACAATATTTTTGTAGAGTGAAATACTGGATCGTCTGTGGTTTTTCCTATAAATAAATACAACTATGAGGAAAGTTACAAAAACAAGAAATATAGTAGTAGATAGTACAATTTTATTATTAATTTTATTATTCTTATTTGGCAAAACATTTACAAATAATTAATTAAAATAGGGTCGGAGAGGTGAGACAATTTTGCCAACCTTACTTCAAACATCCCTGTAAGGCCATTTACCCGTTACCCCATTAAATACTAATATTTGAGTTTGGTTTGCCGTGTCCCAATACCAAATTTAATCGTTTTGTTTATTTTTGTTCTCTCGACTTGATTGGACTGTCGTTGTATTTCAGTTGTTTTGAATCTACCATAAATAGAGTTCTTTCTTTCTAGTTAGAGAACATTCCAATCAATTTCCCGTCTCCCTATACCTTTTCGGGGGAATTTACCCATTAAATGCTTCACATCCTCATATATAGTCGGAATCGTTTGAATTGGCAATGATGGCATTTTGAAAATGTTGGCAGATCCACGATTTATCAATTTTGAAGTCTTCTTGACGATGGAAATTGTCGATGCTTCTCTGATCGACCCCTCCAGGGCTGCTTGGTTCATCTGCATCTGTGATCCTGCACTTTCTATGATGGTTGGTGTAACTGGCGAAAAAGGCCCTTGCTCATCCATAATGTGTCGTTGCCTCACTAATGGACCCCTGGAGAACCGCAGACCTTGATTCACAGACCGAAAGTGACAAGGTTGATTCATATCTGAAGAGTAAAAAACAATATATATATATATATATAGTATATATAAAGTTGCTCAGTATATGTTATAATAGTAATTATTATTATTATTATTATTATTTCCAAATATTAATCACACTATAATAATATTTAATAATAGTATTGCAATTATATAAATTTCAATTAAATGTAAGTAATACATATACTGAATGTTGGTTTGAAACAGGGGTGTGTGATGTCCCCGTGGTTGTTTACTGTATATATGGATGGAGTTATGAAAGAAATACTATCAAGAGCAGTGGATGTTGGTGTATCGCTGAAAAGGGAGGGAATTGAGTGGAAGCTACCTATACTGCTGTTTGCGGATGATACAGTTCTGATGAGTGATAATGAATGGGAGTTGCAGGGTCTGGTAAATGAGTTTGGAACAGTGTGCGAAAAACGGAATTTGAAGGTAAATATGGGGAAGAGCAAGGTTATGGTCTTCGAAAGGGGTGAAGTCACAGAGTGTGAGGTGAAGCTGAACGGTCAGGCTATGGAGATCGTCAACTCTTTTAAGTATCTGGGCAGTGTGTTGAGTAAAGATGGGACTATGGATGAAGAGGTGCGGGAGAGGGTACAACAGGGGAAGAGGGTTGTAGGAACGCTAAAAGCAGTAACAAGAAATAGGGTGGTCAGTATGGAAGTGAAGAAGTCCTTGCATGACAGTGTGGTAATCCCGACACTGACTTACGGAAGCGAAGCATGGACGTTGGTTGAGAGACTCAGACCAAGAGTGAGAGCAGTGGAAATGAATTACTTAAGGAGTGCGTGCGGAGTTACATGGAGGGATAGACAGACTAATGAGGAAGTAAGAAGGAGGTGTGGTGTGGAGGTAGATGTGCTGGAATGTGTGAAAAGGAACAACTTGAGATGGTTCGGCCATATGGAACGTATGGAAAGCGAGAGAATGACTAAGAGGGTGTACGAGAGCGAGGTGGAGGGACAGAGGGGGAGAGGTAGACCGAATATGAGGTGGAAGGATGGAGTGAGGAACTACATGAACGAAGGCGGTGCTGGTTGGGGGGAGGGGCGTCGACTGACTGGGGACAGAGGTGCATGGGGGCGGTTCGTTCGTGGCCACCCCTTCGGGGATCACGGCGTCAGGCAATAGATAGATAGATAGAATACATATATAACTTACACATTGTCCTCCTGAAGTGTTGTCACCTCGCTAACGGATCCGTGCAGCACTGCAGACCGAGATCCACAGCCTGGAACTGAAGATCCGTGTTTTGATGCAGATGACGTACAGTACTCCTGAATTGTAGTCACCTCGCTACCGGATCCTTGTAGCACTGCGGACAGAGATCCACAGTCAGAAACTGACCGAGTCCCATCATCCAAGGGTACATTACTTAACTGTAGCCTGAAAAGTATGGGGCAAAAACATATACATAAGTTGTTATAATGCAAATATAAAGTTAATTGTAGCATGATTTATTATATTAGTATACAATAATTCCCTAAATACACAAAAAAATAGGATTTGGTTTTCAAAATGTTGTGTACTTACCTGGGAGGAACGTATTCTGAAGGACCAGCAAGAGGACAGGCCACACTTACATCCTGTGAAGGCTTTGAAGGGCGTGACATTCTAGCGTCCTCCCCAGCTCCATTAATGGCAAGCCATGCTTTTTCCTGAAAGATAGAAATGCCTACTGTTAGCATTCTCACTATATTTCTCCCGAAACAAATTTAACCCTTTATCTGGCAAATGGCCTTACAGGGATATATGAGGTAAGGTAGGATTTTTAATGCAATAACCCCCTGGCATGTGGATTAACTGACAACATTATATTACCTTGTGTCTCTCACCTCTCAGACCCCAATTCGAGTAATTATTTGTACATTTTGCTAAATAAAAATAATACAAATGTAAAGTTTCTGTATCAAAGTATTATTCACACTGCAATAATATTTAATAATATTATTGTATATATTTAAATTAAATGTAAGTAAAAGTAATAAACTTACACATTGTCCTCCGGAAGTGTTTTCAACATCGCTAAAGGATCCTTGCAGCACTGCGGACCGAGATCCACCTAGAACTGAAGATCCGTGTTTTGATGCAGATGGTGTATGGTCCTCCTGACTTGTACTCTTCCTGAATTGTAATCACCTCACTAATGGATCCTATCAGCACTGCGGACAGAGATCCACAGTCTGGAACTGACAGAGTCCCATCATCCAACGGTACATTAGTTGACTGTCGCCTGAAAAGTGTGGGGCAAAAAATATACATAAGTTGTTTTAGGGGAAATATAAAGTTAATTGTAGCAGGATTTATTAGTATACGATAATTCCCTAAATACACGAAATACTTTGATTTTTTTCTCCACATTGTGTGCACTTACCTGGGTGGAACGTATCCTGAAGGAGCGGTAAGAGGACAGGCCGCACTTACATCCTGTGAAAGCTTTTAAGGGCGTGACTTTCTGGCATCCTCTCCCAGTTCCATTAATGGCAGGCCATGCCGTTTCCTGAAAGATTATAAAAATGCCGGCTGTTAGTATTCTCACTATTTGTCCTCTGAAACAAATTTAATCCTTTAGCGGGCAAATGACCTTTGAGGAAGGTTGGAATTTGAATGCAATATCCCTCTGGCATGTTTACCAACTGGCAAAATTATATTACCGTGTGTCTCACCTCTCGGACCCCATTTTAATGAAGCATTTGTACATTTTGCCAAATAAAAATAATAAAATTGTGACTTTTATGTAAGCCTCATTAACACCTACCCTGATGCTGCATCACAACGTAGATTCTGCAGACTGTTCACAACTGTTTCCAGTAGTCCTGCGATTGGTGAAGTCGTAGTAATTTCTGCATGTTGTCATGCTGTGGCAAGCCAAGGTTGCAAGGGCTTGTCTGTTGGCAAGCGTATCCTCATCTTTGAGGGCGGCTGTGATCTGTGCATGTCGTAGCTTCCGGCTTCCCACTCTCCCAACAATACCTGCCCTCAGTCCCATCTTGGCAATGATCTTCCCTACATTTTCTATCGAGAGTCGAGAGCAACATTGGCCATCGGGGTTGTTGCCTTGCCGATTCACAAAAATCTTACATTTTGGCCTTACACATGTGGCAACTATTGGGCGATAATATTTCATGTACGCCTCAAGAGCAGCTGCCTCTGTATTGCCTAAGTATAAGATGCAGGGGTCTTTGGACCCCGTTTTGTGTCGTGATACCTGTATGAAAGTTACCTTTCTTCCATCTTCGACTTCTGTTGATCTTCCCTCGTATTCGCCGATTGTAAATTCAGTAAACTCCTGATTTCCTCATAGGCATCGAACGGACAGTCTCACAATCAGTGCATCTCGCAAGCTGACAAAATCTTGTTTTATAAGTGGCTTTGCTAGTGCACGTCCATCGTGGATTAATGATGCCGCATTGTTTATGGGAATTTCAACAGCATCATTAGTTTCCAGGAAATGTACATCTTCCATCGCCAAAATCGCGGCCTCGTTTTGCTGTTTACGGTGTTCTTTCTGTCCTACCTCTTCCGTGCCAAAGTATTCTGTGGAAGGAAATAGGACATAACACAATAAATAGTTGTACAACTCGTGGAATCACTTTTACAAATATATAAAACGTAAATATGAAACATTCAAATAATTACTCGAAAACATTATTAACAATATACTTACTTTTTGCTTTGGCGACCGCTCGCCTGAGAGTTTCGGTTACTTGGAATTGTTGATTTTCAGTTTCTTTGAGAAAATTGAGAGCATGCAGACAGGAGTCAGTCATCATTCTAAGTGTGCTCGCGGAGAGGGTTTCAGAGCGTGCCATTATTGATCCTCCGGTCATGACAGCTTCCCGGGTGAGCTGAATTATCTTAAGCCCCCCAAAGGGATTTCTCGCAAATTCCTCCTCTGTTCCGCGTGGCCCAAAGAGTGCATCTCTTAGAAGACGGCTTTTTTTCTTGACTGTCACTGTTTTCATCGGTTGGGTGTCCCCTAGGTAAGCCTCGTACTCCTTAAAGAAAATTTTGACGTGGTCATTCTCGGTGATAGCTATGGTACCAGCTACTATGGGTACATCCTCAACTTCGGCAGGTGACGTTGCTTTTTTCTGCAAAATAGTTCAATGTTCATGTGAAATATGTCTAATTAGTGATTCAAAATATATACAATAAAAGTCGTACTGTTTTAGTTGGTATATCATTATTTTCAAATGCATTACAAGGTTTCTTTACTTTAAAGTGAATTGCTTTTATTGCTTTAATGTTTGGCCTATTATTAAGAAAATTATTGAATTATGGAAAGCAAACCTTACGTACGTGTCTGAGGAGTTCCTGGTATTCCATGGAGTCTTTGCTTTTTTGTGAACATTTCTTAAGTGCATATCGATCAGTTTAACTGATTTTGAGCAGAAGGGACAATCATATGTTTTTTTTTTTTGCATTTCTTGGTGGCAGGGACCTTTCCCTAGAGAACCTACTCGCTGCAGCCAAAACATTCTCTCTATCGTCGTTACTTAGGTACGAGTGGCAAATGTCCATGTGCTTCCGTAGGTTGACCGATTCGCTGTAGCAACCGGCGACTGGGCATGGTCTGTCAGGTGTCTTTGTTGTCTTGCAGATCACTCTGGGATATTTACGATTTCGGCCTTTGTTTGCATTTAGAAGCTTTCTTGCACACTGCCACTGCAAGAGTGTAGTATTTTTTTCTCGGTTTTTCTTTTTCTTCAGTTCATCTAGTTCAGTAGTTTTCTTTTCTATTTCGTGGTCGTGTAAACGGTTAATAGTCCGTAAAGTCTTAGTTTTGCGGACACGATCGATCTCCTCGTCCAGTTGTCGTCTATGCTGAAGAGAGAGGTGCTTCCTCGCATGTACTCGGTCATGTACACTTTGAAGTACCAGCTTTTTTAATTCATCAATCCTCTCTTCGGTTAGTTCTGTGTAGGAAAGGAAACTTCTTTGAAATACTATATTACTGTACAATTATTAGGAACCTAAACATATTACACATCGCAAGTATTACACATGGAAGGAATATGTAAAAGAGTATGGGTCTGTGGGTTCAAGGATTGTGTGGGTGAGAACGAAAGTAGGAATACAAACGTGGGTGATTGTGTGTGTGTGTATGCCCCGACAGAGGATCAACTTGAAAGCAAGAAAGAGGAGTTCTGGATGAATGCGGAGGCGCGCCTGGAGAAGTTTGACAAGAGCGAAAGAATATTTCTGATTGGGGATATGAATGGTAAGGTGGGTGATAGGAAAGTCGAGGGAGTGGTGGGAGGGTGGGGGGTACCATCAGAGGTGAATGGGAATGGTAGAGCAATTGTGGACGTATGTGTGGGGAGGAGGCTGTGGATAGCCAACACCTTCTTTCGACACAGAATGATCCACAGGTACACGTGGAAACGGGTGATCATGAAGGATAAGACAGTGGTGGAAAGAAAGTCATTGATTGATTATGTATGTGTCGATTAACGAATGAAGAAATCTGTGATGGATGCTAGGCATATAGGGGTATTGGAAGGGATATTTCGGATCATTATGTAGTAGTAGCTAAGGTTAGGATACAAAAGAAGTGGGTGAGGAGAGCTGGAGGGAGGCGATAGAAAGGTGGAATGGTGAAGAGGGTGGAGAGGTTACAGGAGGAGGAAATCAGGGAAGAGTACAGGAGAGCAGTAGAAAGACGACTAGGTGGGTTCGACCTGGAAGTTATGGAGGAAGTGGAAGAGATGAGCAAGGTGTTTAAGGATGAGATATGTGCAGCATGTGATGAGGGGTGTGGAGTGAGGAGAAGAGGGAGGAGAGTGAAAGGTACAGCATGGTGGACAGAAGAAGTAAAGATAGCTGTGGAAGAAAACAAGAAAGCATATAGAGAGTGGTTGGGTATGAAGATTTCGAGAGACAGAAACGAGCCAGGTATGTGGAGAGTAAGAGGGTGGTGAAGAGAGTAGTGAAGGAAAATATAGCTATAATTTAGTATGTATGAGAATGAGAATACAAATATGTTATTTAGCAAGTTTCTGAAATATCGTGAATGTGGGTGAAAAACGAGCGATACCATTATTGTGTTAGCCGCGGCTAGAGGCTTTTTGGCCCAAGCTGCCTAGTAGGATGGATGAGCGTTTTACTATACTGGGTTTTAACAGGGTAGGCGGAAGGTGGAGAGCGCGGCTCACTTCCTCCAATGTAGGCCGGAGAGGGTAGGCCAGGCACGCCACAAAGTGTTAATGTCCACCACTGTGTAAAAAATCATAAAAATGCATAGAGTACTTTTCGAATTACGCACCATTTTTCATTGTTTAGCCATATTTCATATTTTTAAATATAGGATAGGATTAAAGTTTTAAACACTCCTATAAGCAGGTTCAAACGTAACACACTTTACGAAGCACTGGGGGAGGTACATTTTCCCGGTGAGATGCCCTCCAACATAGTACGACGAAATGCGAATATGCAGTATACTTACAACAAAACTGTGTTCGACGGCCGTAATCGCAAAAGAGGGGGCTGGTGGCAGAAATTTCACCATGGGGGACGATTGGAACACCTCGAAGGTGTGTCCTCGTTGTTAGGTAGATGCTTCCTGTCCGAAGGCCAGTTACTGACTGACCTAAGTCAAGAAATGTTCCCTAATAATAACTAGCATTGGCTCAAAGCACTAGCCGGAAACCTGTACACATAAACGAAGCACTAGATGAACAATTATGAACGAAGCACCTAGAGTCCTAGACGGTACCCTGTCCAGATGAACGAAACAACCGTGCCCAAATGGAAGACGCACTAGACGGTACCCTGCCATTCTCGAAAACAAAAAATTATATATAAATTTTTCCACACATGGAGAGCCAATAATTTAAGTCACTATTCACATTGCTCCCTAATATTAATATTCCTGAGAGGCCAGATGCAAAATGACTACTATACGAAGCATGACCTAGGTGTATGACGTACTATACGAAGCATGGCCTAGGTGTATGACGTACTATACGAAGCATGGCCTAGGTGTATGACGTACTATACGAAGCATGACCTAGGTGTATGACGTACTATACGAAGCATGATCTAGGTGTATGACGTATTATACGAAGCATGGCCTAGGTGTATGACGTACTATACGAAGCATGGCCTAGGTGTAACGACGTACTGTACGAAGCATGGCCTAGGTGTATGACGTACTATACGAAGCATGGCCTAGGTGTATGACGTACTATACGAAGCATGGCCTAGGTGTATGACGTACTATACAAAGCATGGCCTAGGTGTAACGACGTACTGTACGAAGCATTGATTAGGTGACCAACACACTTTACGAAGCATTGGGGGAGGTACATTTTCCTGTGAAATGCCCTCGAACATTTCCTCAGACGTCATCGAGAATTGATGGAGAGTCGCTCTTCGAAAAATTTAGCTTTTTCTCGAAAAAAGATTGTTTGTAATTTGTCCACAACGAAATGTTTCACACACACAAATTTAGACTCTCCGGAAAAAAGGTTCACCGCCGACTCAAGTTGAATAGCAGAATTTATTTTTGGTGAGTCGTCTGCCTGGGGTTGTCGGAGCTCTCGAATCGAAGTATTTCCGATCGCTCCCAAAGCCCACCAACTTACGTTGGACAGCAGAAGATCGCCTACATTTTTGTGTGAAGAATCACATGCTTTTCCAAGAAAGATAATTTTGTCGCTATTTTTCAACATTTATCGATGTAATATACGAAGCATGGCCTCGTTTAACAATGCAATCGAAGCTTCGCATCGGTGAACGACGCAAAATACGAAGCATCGCCTCGGTAAACAACGCAATATACGCAGCATTGCCTCGGTAAACGACGCAATATACGAAGCATAGCCTCGGTGAGCATGTTCAAATTTTCACAACTGGAAATCAACTATGATTGCCTCTATAAAAAAATCGTACTCTGAGTACCGAATACTTAAAATCCCGCCAGTGGCGGGAGAATCGCCGGCACTACTCGCCGGTAAAATGGACAAAAAATACAATTCTCCCTACCAATAAATGCCTACAGTGGCCGATAGAGGCGCTGAACGCAAGGTTTACCGCGACGCCTTGTGGCAAATGGGCTACATCGCGGAGCTATCCACCCTCCCTCTCCTTCAACAATTCTATAATATATGCAGTTAATCGAAAGTTCTGTAGCTGACATATACTTTGGTCTATGCATACTTTGTTTTATTTGTTTTATATTTTATAAAATCACCCATATTCATAAATAATGTATATTGCCTTGAGGGCCTGATCAAATGATCCGAGGGCCTGATCAGGCCCCCGGGCCGGACGTTCCCCACCCCTGCTCTAGACGGTGCAGGGTGCGGCCAGGTAGTCTCTCTCTAGGTTGATCAGGCCCCCGGGCCGGACGTTCCCCACCCCTGCTCTAGACGGTGCAGGGTGCGGCCAGGTAGTCTCTCTCTAGGTTGATCAGGCCCCCGGGCCGGACGTTCCCCACCCCTGCTCTAGACGGTGCAGGGTGCGGCCAGGTAGTCTCTCTCTAGGTTGATCAGGCCCCCGGGCCGGACGTTCCCCACCCCTGCTCTAGATGGTGCAGGGTGCGGCCAGGTAGTCTCTCTCTAGGTTGATCAGGCCCCGGGCCGGACGTTCCCCACCCCTGCTCTAGATGGTGCAGGGTGCGGCCAGGTAGTCTCTCTCTAGGTTGATCAGGCCCCCGGGCCGGACGTTCCCCACCCCTGCTCTAGATGGTGCAGGGTGCGGCCAGGTAGTCTCTCTCTAGGTTGATCAGGCCCCCGGGCCGGACGTTCCCCACCCCTGCTCTAGATGGTGAAGGGTGCGGCCAGGTAGTCTCTCTCTAGGTTGATCAGGCCCCCGGGCCGGACGTTCCCCACCCCTGCTCTAGATGGTGCAGGGTGCGGCCAGGTAGTCTCTCTCTAGGTTGATCAGGCCCCCGGGCCGGACGTTCCCCACCCCTGCTCTAGATGGTGCAGGGTGCGGCCAGGTAGTCTCTCTCTAGGTTGATCAGGCCCCCGGGCCGGACGTTCCCCACCCCTGCTCTAGATGGTGCAGGGTGCGGCCAGGTAGTCTCTCTCTAGGTTGATCAGGCCCCCGGGCCGGACGTTCCCCACCCCTGCTCTAGATGGTGCAGGGTGCGGCCAGGTAGTCTTTCTCTAGGTTGATCAGGCCCCCGGGCCGGACGTTCCCCACCCCTGCTCTAGACGGTGCAGGGTGCGGCCAGGTAGTCTCTCTCTAGGTTGATCAGGCCCCCGGGCCGGACGTTCCCCACCCCTGCTCTAGACGGTGCAGGGTGCGGCCAGGTAGTCTCTCTCTAGGTTGGAGCAGCCCGGCCAGGTAGTCTCTCCTAAATTTGTTCTCTCCTAAATTTTTGTTGGTGAAAGATGTCATGGAAAAATAATTGATAACTTGATTTCTTTAATAGGACAGCGTGAGCGCGCTTATTGCTGTTGATTATGGGCAAGATGTTAGCTAAAAAATCTTTGACTCAGAGAGAGAGAGAGAGAGAGAGAAAGAAAGAGAGACAGACAGACAGACAGACACAGTGTGTGTGTGAGAGAGAGAAAGAGAGAGAGAGGGAGTCAATCCCTGCATGCAAACATTGCAATCGTTGCACTTTTTTAATTTTTGATTGACACCATAGAAGGTGAGTCTGCCTCTCTCTCTCTCTCTCTCACACACACACACACATTGTGTCTGTCTGTGTCTATTTGTTTTCAAATTAGGAAAGACCTCACAGAGAGAGAGTACAAAGGTAAGGGGACATTGGAAAGGGAAATACTGCCCTGGAACTAATGTCCATGGCAGGATTAGGATAGAGAGAGAGAGAGAGAGAGAGAGAGAGAGAGAGAGAGCAGTGTTGCAAGCCTATTAATGAGTGGAGGCCTTTTTTAAACTTAAAACTTAATAAGCCAGTTTCGCGCCCGGCAATAATTTGATTTTTTGACGTTTTTATCTACCAACACATCCTTGTATTTCGATAAATGAGCTACCATCGGCTTTGGTATTGATTGAACTTGAAGATAAGCAAATACAAACATAGAATAATTACAAAACAAACACATTGGGGCACTCCATAACAAGTATTATAACATAACAATCGAAATACCTTATTTCCAACTCGCGCTAGCTAAATTTTTTGACAACAAATAGTTTTATTTGTATACATATATGGAAGCGGAATTTGATGAGGATTCCAACGGTTACGTCAGAATTACGATATACCAAATAGTTACGGAGATACAATTATCTACCTAGCAGTCTGTGATAATTTTTCACTCATCCTATGACTGTAATTACTTTAAACTCCGTGTGTCCAGGCATTTTGGCTCGAACATTCCTTGATTTTGGCTCCGTCACTCTTTCAACTATGGGGAAGGCACTCGTCACAGGTAGTTCTGCCTTTTGTCTCACTAACTCACATAGCAAAATGATCTACTAACTATAAAATGACAAGTTTTTTATATCAGTCTCGCTCTACAGGTTTTGTGTGAGTCAATTATTTAGCAAGAATAAGATTACCCTCTTTATTGGTTATTAAGGATGTATAAAATCTAGCGTTACCAATAATGCTATTGTAAAGTAGGTTTGTAACTAAATATATTAAGAAATCAATGGACCTTATATTATTGATTGGCAATATTTGTCAAGATTGTATTATTGGTAACCTAAAGAAATATTGAATTAAGAAATGTCATGTTACGTGCAATAGTTTGAAAGCCCCATAAATGAAATATATGCGTATATATTCCATACCAAGTGTGTTTTAAAGCCCAATAAATGAAATATATGCGTATATAATCCATACCAAGTGTGTTTTAAAGCCCCATAAATGAAATATATGCGTATATATTCCATACCAAGTGTGTTTTAAAGCCCCATAAATGAAATATATGTGTATATAATCCATACCAAGTGTGTTTTAAAGCCCCATAAATGAAATATATGCGTATATATTCCATACCAAGTGTGTTTTAAAGCCCCATAAATGAAATATATGCGTATATAATCCATACCAAGTGTGTTTTAAAGCTCCATAAATGAAATATATGCGTATATAATCCATACCAAGTGTGTTTTAAAGCCCCATAAATGAAATATATGTGTATATAATCCATACCAAGTGTGTTTTAAAGCCCCATAAATGAAATATATGTGTATATAATCCATACCAAGTGTGTTTTAAAGCCCCATAAATGAAATATGTGTATATAATCCATACCAAGTGTGTTTTAAAGCCCCATAAATGAAATATATGTGTATATAATCCATACCAAGTGTGTTTTAAAGCCCCATAAATGAAATATATGTGTATATAATCCATACCAAGTCTGTTTTAAAGCCCCATAAATGAAATATATGTGTATATAATCCATACCAAGTGTGTTTTAAAGCCCCATAAATGAAATATATGTGTATATAATCCATACCAAGTGTGTTTTAAAGCCCCATAAATGAAATATATGCGTATATAATCCATACCAAGTGTGTTTTAAAGCCCCATAAATGAAATATATGCGCATATAATCCATACCAAGTGTGTTTTTTCGCACAACAATTCTGACAACAATAAACACGGGGATGCTGCAACGCCTCCCTTTTCAATCGTCTTTATATACCGACCTTGTTGTTAAGTTTTGCTATTCACAATTTACTGTTAAATAGAATACGAAATCACAGGTCATATATTCACATAAATGAAAATGCTCCCTATTTTTAGAACGGGATTAAATTATTAATGAGGACTGATAATTCGTTGCTCCCGTTTATCTTTTTCGCCTTTAATCTCTTCCTGTTTTTGTAATCTGTTAACAGTTAATACATCAAGCTTTATGTATCTTTCCTGGTGCATCTTTCTCTAGATTGTTTGTAGCTATATCTAAAACATTCGAAGGATGGAAGCGTCGAGGATCTGTTGTCGCCCAGTTTCTCCTCTGTCGCTGAAGAACTTGCTCCACCTGTTCAACTCTTTAAAGGCTCTACATTTGTTGGCGAATTTGATTACCGATTCTCGAAGTTGTTGGTCTCTCTTGTCCGGAAAGATGGTTGATTTATTTTTCATGAAAGAAGCAATTTCACAATAAAAGGATCTGGCGGAGCCAGCAAGTAGATTTTGAGCCCTACATATCTTGGCCCATGTGCCATTTCTGTCATTCAATGTAGCGAGATTATTGTCCAACTCGACCGTGCGTACAGGCCTCTGTTGACAGTCTTGTTGACAGGTAATGTTCCTTTCCAAGTGCCTATTAGCTGCAGCTAGGTCCCAGGATCTGATAAGTATGTTCGAAGGGGGTAGGGCTGACTGGGGTCCATTTCCGCCGAGGGTACATCACCTTAGACCCCTAGTATCGAAATGTATTAATATTAAAAGAGAAATTGGCCCAGGCAGGCAGGCAGGCAGGCAGGCGCGCGCGGAGGTAGGAGGCCGAGGAGAGACAGAGAGAGAGAGAGAGGGCAGGCACGTGTCCCTCCTCCTCCTGGCCCGCCACACCCACCCACCCATCCACCCAGGCACACACACACACCAAGATGGGCAGAGGGAGGCGGCGGCCTTCACTGTATAGGAAGGAGAGGGCTCCCCATTTCCGCCCCCTCCCCTTTTTCGACCCCCGTTTGGGGGTATGCTCGGCACCCACCCCTGGTAGATCCGGACCCCTGTCCGAGACTGACAGACTGACTTGTAGGTAGGTGGAGGAGATTGTGTGTGTGTGTGTGTGTGGCAGTCAGCTAGAATGGGCGTGGCATGTGGGTCAATTATTTTTCCACGACATCTTTCACCAACAATTTTGTACCAGTGCTAACATTTTTGTGGGATTATTTTTGGTGAGTCGTCTGACTGGAGGTACGACACATTATACGAAACATGACCTAGGGCAGTATACGATGCATTATACGAAGCGTGACAGCGAGAGGGAGAGTGTGTACGTCGTCGGAGCACAGCCACCGCCTGTGTGCTTGCTGCAACGTGTTGGCTGTGGTTGTGCACCTGTGCGACGCATTATACGAAGCTTGACAGCGAGAGGGAGAGTGTGTACGTCGTCGGACCACAGTCACGACCGCCGTATTCTGTATACTTCCGCACCGTGTTGCCTGTGTTGGTGCACCTGTGCCAACACAGGCACATACGAGACCGTATTCGGCCCCTCGAATGGGTTATGAAACGATCTTTCACCCACAAAAAATTAGGAGAGAACACATTGTAAAAACTAGGAAGGAAAAATAAAATAAAAACATGAACAATTCCATTTTATTTTCCGATTTACATTATACGAAACATGACCTAGTTATACGACGAATTATAAGTACGAAGCACCACAGTACCAGTTACTCCCATTAATTTTAGGTCACTTCACTTGATCCTAAAGTTAAGAAAGTGGAGGATCTGATGGGAGGGGATGGAGAGGTGCTTAGTCGGCTGTTGTCAAAGATACCCAGACTACCTGGCCGGGCAGCTCTGCCCAGAGAGGCGACTACCTGGTCGGGCTGCTCCACCTACAGTAGAGAGAGACTAACTGGCCGGGCTCCTGCGGTGACTCACCCACAAAAATTTAGGAGAGACAAAATTTAGGAGAGACTACCTGGTCGGGCTGCTCCCACCCAGAGAGATTTTTGTGGGATTATTTTTGGTGAGGCGTCTGACTGGGGGTGCGACACATTATACGAAGCATGACCCAGTGTTACGACCGGCACTACGAAATAAACAAGGGCACTCAATATTGGACTAGATGATAGGCTATATCTGCAACAACATTACGCTAATTCCAAACCCTCGAACTATTTCGCCGGCGAACAAAACACTTAAACCCTCCAGAGTTCAGAGTTAATCTCCTGGATAACGGGGTATCAATTAACTGGGTTTTAGTGCACTTCTACAAAGGCTCACCGATGACGGCAAAGCCTACTCACAACAGGAGTACTTTACGTTAATAAAATGCTCTTAAGTAATAACAATGCTTGAATAAACTATAACAAGATTAAATACAGATTTATATGCTTACTTTAACTTTAGTGTGAGTCTGTACTCAACACTAAACTCTACAATGCTCTATGAAAGCACTGGAAGTCTAGTCCTACAGCAATCAGGTATGGAATCTTCTGAAAAGGTCTGATGCTCTAAGATGCTCGTTAATATAGAACAGAAATAATGCAGGGGCAGGACACCAAAGCGTGTATCTTAAATACACCAATAAGTAGGATACATATATACAACAAGGGAGTGCAACAACTCTGTGACAGCACTAATAATAACCACTCAGGAACCGTACTTCCGTAGCCAACGTAATAGCCAAACTGGGTTGTGCACTATGCATCAACCTTGGCTAAAATAAAGCGTGAATAATTCCTAAAGCATACACAATTCAAGTTAATAAGCACGATGCTGTCTTTCTCACTAATAAAGTCTAGCAGTGGCATAAAAAGGTACTAAGAAGCTAGGCCGAGCGCAAGCATGCTCGTAGCCTACTGCCTCCCCTTGAACAGATTTCCCTTATGTTACTTTAAGTGACTTGGAGGCTCTCTTGGTAAGTCCAGATCTCTAGTAACTGGTCTAGCCCTGGCGCTCCACAAAGGTCAACAAAATGAGGTAGCAATCATACAGGTGAGAGTATACTGCTACACTCGCAAAGGAAAATATGCACAAGGGTTACAGGCTAGCTAGCTTCGTCGATGTTGTACAGGCTCTGACTTGCCACATACATAACTCAGACAACGACCAAAGATACCTTTCACTGTCTAGCATTAAATAATAAGAGAGAGAACAGCCCAATAATTAGAAGCACCCCAACACTATGGTACCATTTGACTATGACTCTAATAATCCCTAAAACTATAATAGTAATTATAATAATAGTTCTTAAAGCTAGTGCATGCTAAGCTAGCTAAGGATAGCTCAATAAGGCCGATTAGGCATATTTCCATTGGGGTCCTGTACTACTACCCCATCCCTTTGCTCATGAGGGATGGTAACGACTCAGTGCTTGTGAAAAATCTTTAATGCGCCGAGCGTGGGCGCGAACCCAGGCCTTCTGGGTGGAAGTCCGAGACGCTAGTCACTACACCAAGCGAGCCGTTAGTGCATACATATATGGAGAGCTGGTGCTGGTAATACGACTGCCCGACTATGGAAGCCGTATGTAGAGCCAGAAGGGATAAGAAATTGAATAAAGAGAGAAGTATGAAACAGAAGAAGTTCAGAGAGAGAGATAGTAGTATAGAGGGTTATATGGGGGACAGAATTGCAAGGGACATGTAGGACCTAGCACACGCCGCCTAGCTCTGAGGAAGGTAGCTCCACGGGAACCTCAGGATCACACAAAGGCATGGTGATCAGCCAATCACAGGCCAGTACGTCACCAGGCAGCAGGCCTGCAGAAGGCGCCAGGAACCACCAGCCAATCAAGGGCGCGGGAAAAGCGCGCGAGCGGGAAACTTCTCCGAGCGAGGGAGAGGCAACACACACACGCACGCACACACCACCACACCGCCCTCGTCTCGCTCTCTCTCCCTCCACAATACATGCTATGTTCAACTCATGATATAAAATATAATGCATTGTCACAGGCGAAAATAAAGACCACTTCTATACTGCCTGTGACATGACGATTCACAAGAAAGAAAGTACAACATTGTAGATAGACTGTAGCCCATTTAACTGCCCTGGCGAGCGCTAGTGGCTACCGGGAGGCGATTTTGCCAACGCTGGCAGGCGTCACACCCCGCCCAAGATAATAGGACGCTCAACATTAGGCGAGCACGATATCTGACAAGGCAGAATGCCGACAAGACCCGTCGCACATAGCCACTCCACCAGAAATGAAATTCAAAGCTCAAGTCTTACATAAAACAACATATCAACATAAAGAAAATCTTATAACCCCTCCCAAACATAATAATATAATTTAGCCTACTATGCTCCCTGAGCGGGCTTCACAGAGCCCAGCCTCCTAAGTGAAAGACGGGTTCAACTTAGGACTTTAGCTATAATATTGGCAACTTACAATTAACTATCAAAAGAAAGAGTTTTTATGTGATTTTTTCATTTTTAATATGTTTTTGGTGGCTGCACTTACAGGGGCAAGCCTAGTTTTTACTCCACTCTCAACACACACTGACTGAACGGCGAGGGTTCTCCTGCAACCAAGCCCTCCCGTGACAAACAATCAGCCAAAACATTATCAGTGCCCTTAGCATGCCACACATCCAACTTGTGTTCCGGCAGCACAACAACACCTGACACTGATAAACTGCCCAGTTCATCACAAGACTGGCATTTCTCTTCGCTCTTTCCGGCAACGGGGCCTGCCATTAACCTTTCACTAGTTCTACCTTCGTGATATGCGATGCAGCCCCGAGGCGGTCTATGGTGTCGTCAACTCTCGATAAGGTATAGGCATCTGTCAGGGATAATACACACACACTCTCGCAATCAACACACTCACTGATCTTGCCACTTAACACAGGTTGCACAGTTACAGGCAACGACCACTCACGACATTCCTTATCCCTCAGACCCTTCGTCAACACGTAATCCAGCTCTGTTTGCACCACAGGCTGTCGAGCAGGATTTATACGGTAGGGAATTAACTTGAGCCTTGCACTGTCTCCAGCCTCCATGTTGGATTCTACCCCGTACATCAGGCCTGGAGAAGCAACAAGCATGCGGACGTACTGCCACAGCCTAGTAAACAACTCCTCTTGTCGCTCAGGAACAAGAGGTTGCAACTTATCTCGCAGAACAACATGCCTAGTGCCCTCCCACAACCCTGCTGAGACCGCAGCTTCTAACCTGTAGTCTCCCTCCTTCTCCACCTTCGTCCCTAGAACAGCCAGGTCATGAGAGGGACAATCAGTACCACCTGTGCAGTCACTCCCATAGTTCATTATTACTAAGGCTTCCCCACCGATACCGTACATGCGCACCCCCGCATTCCTTACGACTACATCTGCCTGCGCAGCATCACCGCTTTTAGCGACATGGCCAGATACAGTCGGTCTATGGTAGGGCTGTTGCATTCGACCAGAGCAGCATTGGGAGGCTATGCGACGACCGGGCACTGCGATACCACAGCCGACCTCACCAATCTGCTCAAAGTCCTCCTTCTGACCACCCTTGGCAGCCATGGGTCGACCCTGACCCGGCAACCATGCCAAAGCCTCGTCGCCCACCTTGAACCACTGAAACAACGAGGCCAACAGTTTACCGACACTCAAGTGACCTGCCAGCGGAACCTCGTGCACCACATGAGTTGTGAGGCCTGGGTTCTCGGCACAAACAGTGGGGTATGGACCGATCAGGGGCTGGAGCGCTTCACACTGCTGCTCTGGCAGGTGCTCTAGCGCATCCACAGCCACCTGACTCGTATCCCCCGCCCACTGCTCCACCGAGACATGACAATCCCGATTCTCCTCCACCTGAGCCCCACTGCCCCCCTCTCCTTCTCCACCTTGGCCGCTGCAGACCAACGCAGGGACAGTACGCTGCTCAGGTGGTTGCCTCACAAACTCCTCTAACAGGTTCACCTGACATGCTTCCCCGTCTTCGAGTTCAGTAGCCCCGTTCCCACAACTCTCCTCCACCTGGGAACAACTCTGTCGCGGAATGCTATCACGCCCAACCATGTCCCTTGCGGGGACAGGTTCTGGGGCCACTCCGGAGCTCACCTTTGAGTCAAATACCGAGTCACCAAGGAGTGTCGCTGGGTCCAAACTCTCAACCCGACCACCAGCCTCGATTTGCTCCTTCCGACCCTTCCTCTGCTGGTCATAAACTTGGGTACTAGGCTGTGACACCTGAACGGACCGAGATCTCTCAAGCCCCTCTTGCTCCTCCCTACTCGTGTCGGCCGCCCTCTTGGCAACGACTAAGGGTGGAACCTCGGAAGTGGGCACCGCAAAGTCATTACCAAGAAGGAGGTCGACCCTCTCAACTGGCAACTTCTGCACCACACCCACATCCAACTCCCGTGTCACACCGTCCACCTCAAACTCCATTCTGACCAGCGGGTAAGACCGCGTAGCATTGATGCCTTGAACCACCACAACCCGAGCCACGTTAACAGGCTTGCCAGTGAAATTCTTAACAAGGGTCAGGGAAGCACCCGTATCACGCAACAACTCAAGCCTATGCTTTACACCAGCCCACCTCACAGTGCCGTGCCCCCTATGACCACAAAAAGCATCACAGACGGGTGACGAGCCCTCCTGCTGCTTCTGCACCGACTGTGACTCCGCAACCGACGTATTACCCTGGGCAAACGCGGAAGACCTCAAAGACACACCGATGTTGCTCACTAGTGACACCACTGCTGTAGGCGGTATGCTCGGACATGAGCGCGCAATATGCCCCTTCTCATGACACTTGAAACACTCCACTTCACTCATGGACTTCCTCTGAGGTGAGGAAGGGCCCTGGCCTTTCCGAAGGGTTTCGACTTGGGTTCATAATTGGCAACAGTACTCTTGGATGGATAATTATTTGTGTCATTAATTCGGGGGGTGGAGTGGTACGCCCCTAGTTACCTGCCTCATCTCTCTGTGCAGACCCGCACCCACGAATCAATGACACCCTAAGGTCAGCCAGCTCAGCCGCCTTCTGCAGTTTTCGGTTGCTTTTCTTTAAGGTTAAGAGTCAAGTCACTGCTAGTACATTTAAAAAATTGTTCGAGCAATACTAGTTGTTTTACTGAATCAAAATTAGTTGCCTTCTCCGACATTAACCAATTTTCAAATGCATCTGACAGCTCTCTAGCGTGTTCCTGGAAAGTACTCTCATTTCTTTTTGGAACCGCCCTAAACTTCAGCCTATAGGTCTCTGTCTGTAGCTCATACGCCCTCAGGACAGCCTCTTTCAACAACTCGTAATCCACACAGGAATCTAGGGGCAAAGCATCGTACGCCTTGAGTGCTTTCCCCGTCAATCGTGAAGAAACAAGGGCTGCCCACTTCTCCTCGGGCCATTGGTGCTCCTGGCACTTTTTCTCGAACCGGAGACAAAATTCTGTAACTCCTAACTCATCAAACACTGGAACCAACTTAAGTAGATGCGACAGGGACTGGTCATGGGCTCGACCCCCCTTGGCGACCCGGTTCCTCGTCACCTCTACACGAGTTTTCTCTAGGTCAACATCGGCACAATACTTTTCAGACTCAAACTTGAGCTCAGCCTCTCTCTGCCTGAGCTCATTCTCATACTTATACTTGCGCTCAGACTCTCGCTCCCGCTGCTCGAGCTCAGCCTCATGCTTCCGCTACTCGAGCTCAGCCTGTCGCTCATACTTTCGCTGCTCAAGTTTGGCGAGCTCGAGCTGAAACAACATCTCGGCAGACAAACCTTGAGGAGGGGGTGCTACTATCGGGGACCCACCCCGTGAATCACCTACAGGCATACCCAACCGCCAGCGGGCATCGGCCTGCGGGAACGTACTCGGCTCCGGAACCCGAGGGGGTGCCATGGTAGGAGTCGAGTGGAATGGGGGCTGGTCCGAAGGTGCCCCAGCTCCCGCTCCACCCGAAACCCCATGCATCCCACCCAGCACACAGGCAGCCTGCTCACTTCTCGACATACCGCTAGTACCGGAGAACCCTAAGACCGTGGCCACACACTGCAGTCCGTACCGGTCTAGCCCCGCCACCCGGTCCGCCGACATAGGCTTCCCCCCAAAAATCCGAGCATCCTCCTCACTGTTCACCACCCGAATGCCGCTTAACAACTCCACCTTCTCCACCTCCTCGCCTGCCTCTCGCACTGTGCCCTCACTATGCTCAGACCCGTCCAGTGACATGATGGAGTCAAACACAAAAATCTCAAGTCCAGACAAAATAGCCAACTCTTGCGTAGCTTTATTCACCAAAAAATATTCGAAGATGTTCTTGAGTGCAATACTAGGTCACCAATAACTCCAACAAGTTCTATGTATCCTCAAAACAATGTCTACTGCCAACAATGCGATAATTAAATTCAACCCCCAAATGGCAATAAGATTTCTCCCAAAAAAAAATGCAATATTCAGTTCACTATATTCTGGTCTAAGGTCGCCATTTGTTATGACGACTAAGATAAAATACTAGGCAAGGTCGCCATTTGTTACGACCGGCACTACGAAATAAACAAGGGCACTCAATATTGGACTAGATGATAGGCTATATCTGCAACAACGGTACGCTAATTCCAAACCCTCAAACTATTTCGCCGGCGAACAAAACACTTAAGCCCTCCAGAGTTAATCTCCTGGATAACGGGGTATCAATTAATTGGGTTTTAGTGCACTTCTACAAAGGCTCACCGATGACGGCAAAGCCTACTCACAACAGGAGTACTTTACGTTAATTAAATGCTCTTAAGTAATAACAATGCTTGAATAAACTATAACAAGATTAAATAAAGAATTATATGCTTACGTTAACTTTAGTGTGAGTCTGTACTCAACACTAAACTCTACAATGCTCTATGAAAGCACTGGAAGTCTAGTCCTACAGCAATCAGGTATGGAATCTTCTGAAAAGTTCTGACGCTCTAAGATGCTCGTTAATATAGAACAGAAATAATGCAGGGGCAGGACACCAAAGCGTGTATCTTAAATACACCAATAAGTAGGATACATATATACAACAAGGGAGTGCAACAACTCTGTGACAGCACTAATAATAACCACTCAGGAACCGTACTTCCGTAGCCAACGTAATAGCCAAACTGGGTTGTGCACTATGCATCAACCTTGGCTAAAATAAAGCGTGAATAATTCCTAAAGCATACACAATTCAAGTTAATAAGCACGATGCTGTCTTTCTCACTAATAAAGTCTAGCAGTGGCATAAAAAGGTACTAAGAAGCTAGGCCGAGCGCAAGCATGCTCGTAGCCTACTGCCTCCCCTTGAACAGATTTTCCTTATGTTACTTTAAGTGACTTGGAGGCTCTCTTGGTAAGTCCAGATCTCTAGTATCTGGTCTAGCCCTGGCGCTCCACAAAGGTCAACAAAATGAGGTAGCAATCATATAGGTGAGAGTAGGCAAAAGCCCTTCACTTGTATACTGCTACACACGCAAAGGAAAATATGCACAAGGGTTACAGGCTAGCTAGCTTCGTCGATGTTGTACAGGCTCTGACTTGCCACATACATAACTCAGACAACGACCAAAGATACCTTCCACTGTCTAGCATTAAATAATAAGAGAGAACAGCCCAATAATTAGAAGCACCCCAACACTATGGTACCATTTGACTATGACTCTAATAATCCCTAAAACTAGTGCATACATATATGGAGAGCTGGTGCTGGTAATACGACTGGCCGACTATGGAAGCCGTATGCAGAACCAGAAGGGATAAGTAATTGAATAAAGAGAGAAGTATGAAACCGAAGAAGTTCAGAGAGAGAGATAGTAGCATAGAGGGTTATATGGGGGACAGAATTGCAAGGGACATGTAGGACCTAGCACACTCCGCCTAGCTCTGAGGAAGGTAGCTCCACGGGAACCTCAGGATCACACAAAGGCAAGGTGGTCAGCCAATCACAGGCCGCTACATCACCAGGCAGTAGGCCTGCAGAAGGCCCCAGGAAACACCAGCCAATCAAGGGCGCGGGAAAAGCGCGCGAGCAGGAAACTCCTCCGAGCGAGGGAGAGGCAACACATACACGCACGCACACACCCCCACCCCGCCCTCGTCTCGCTCTCTCTCCCTCCACAATGCATCCTATGTTCAACTCATGATATAAAATATAATGCATTGTCACAGGCGAAAATAAAGACCACTTCTATACTGCCTGTGACATGACGATTCACAAGAAAGAAAGTACAACATTGTAGATAGCCTGTAGCCCATTTCACTGCCCTGGCGAGCGCTAGTGGCTACCGGGAGGCGATTCTGCCAACGCTGGCAGGCGTCACACTAGGACAGTAGACGATGCATGATTAAACGAAGCATGACCTACCTATACGACACATTATACGAAACGTGACAGCGAGAGGGAGAGTGTGTACCTCGTCGGAGCACAGCCGTATTCTGTGTGCTTGCTGCACCGTGTTGCCTGTGTTGGTGCACCTGTGCCAACACAGGAGGATCTGATGGGAAGGGATGGAGAGGTGCTTAGTCGGCCGTTGTCAAAGATACCCAGAGAGAGACTACCTGGTCGGGCTGCTCCGCCCAGAGAGGCGACTACCTGGCCGGGCTGCTCCGCCCAGAGAGGCGACTACCTGGCCGGGCTGCTTCACCGACAGTAGGGAGAGGTGCGGCGACTCACCCCCAAAAATTTAGGAGAGACAAAATATAGGAGAGACTACCTGGTCGTTCCGCCCAGAGAGGCGACTACCTGGCCGGGCTGCTCCACCGACAGTATGGAGAGATGCGGCGACTCAATTATAAAAATTTAGGAGAGACAAAATTTAGGAGAGACTACCTGGTCGCTCCGCCCAGAGAGGCGACTACCTGGCCGGGCTGCTCCACCGACAGTAGAGAGAGATGCGGCGACTCACCCACAAAAATTTAAGAGAGACAATATTTAGGAGAGACTACCTGGTCGCTCCGCCCAGAGAGGCGACTACCTGGCCGGGTTGCTCCACCGACAGTAGAGAGAGATGCGGCGACTCACCCCCAAAAATTTAGGAGAGACAAAATTTAGGAGAGACTACCTGGTCGGGCTGCTCCCACCCAGAGAGATTTTGGTGGGATTATTTTTGGTGAGGTATCTGCCTGGGGGTGCGACACATTATACGAAGCATGACCTAGGACAGTAGACGACGCATGATTAAACGAAGCATGACCTAGAAATACGACACATTATACGAAACGTGACAGCGAGAGGGAGAGGGTGTACCTCGTCGGAGCACAGCCGTATTCTGTGCTTGCTGCACCGTGTTGCCTGTGTTGGTGCACCTGTGCCAACACAGGAGGATCTGATGGGAAGGGATGGAGAGGTGCTTAGTCGGCCGTTGTCAAAGATACCCAGAGAGAGACTACCTGGCCGGGCTGCTCCACCGACAGTAGAGAGAGATGCGGCGACTCACCCACAAAAATTTAGGAGAGACAAAATTTAGGAGAGACTACCTGGTCGCTCCGCCCAGAGAGGCGACTACCTGGCCGGGCTGCTCCACCGACAGTAGAGAGAGATGCGACGACTCACTCACAAAAATTTAGGAGAGACAAAATTTAGGAGAGACTACCTGTTCGCTCCGCCCAGAGAGGCAACTACCTGGCCGGGCTGCTCCACCGACAGTAGAGAGAGATGCGGCGACTCACCCACAAAAATTTAGGAGAGACTAAATTTAGGAGAGACTACCTGGTCGGGCTGCTCCCACCCAGAGAGATTTTGGTGGGATTATTTTTGGTGAGGCATCTGACTGGGGGTGCGACACATTATACGAAGCATGACCTAGTACAGTAGACGACGCATGATTAAACGAAGCATGACCTAGCTATAAGACACATTATACGAAACGTGACAGCGAGAGGGAGAGGGTGTACCTCGTCGGAGCACAGCCGTATTCTGTGTGCTTGCTGCACCGTGTTGCCTGTGTTGGTGCACCTGTGCCAACACAGGAGGATCTGATGGGAAAGGATGGAAAGGTGCTTAGTCGGCCGTTGTCAAATATACCCAGAGAGAGAGTAACTGGTCGGGCTGCTCCGCCCAGAGAGGCGACTACCTGGCCGGGCTGCTCCACCGACAATAGAGAGAGATGCGGCGACTCACCCACACAAATTTAGGAGAGACAAAATTTAGGAGAGACTACCTGGTCGGGCTGCTCCCACCCAGAGAGATTTTGGTGGGATTTTTTTTGGTGAGGTATACCTCCTGGGGGTGCGACACATTATACGAAGCATGACCTAGGACAGTAGACGACGCATGATTAAACGAAGCATGACCTAGCTATACGACACATTATACGAAACGTGACAGCGAGAGGGAGAGGGTGTACCTCGTCGGAGCACAGCCGTATTCTGTGTGCTTGCTGCACCGTGTAGCCTGTGTTGGTGCACCTGTGCCAACACACGAGGATCTGATGGGAAGGGATGGAGAGGTGCTTTGTCGGCCGTTGTCAAAGATATCCAGAGAGAGACTACCTGGTCGGGCTGCTCCGCCCAGAGAGGCGACTACCTGGCCGGGCTGCTCCACCGACATTAGAGAGAGATGCGGCGACTCACCCACAAAAATTTAGGAGAGACAAAATTTAGGAGAGACTACCTGGTCGCTCCGCTCAGAGAGGCGACTACCTTGCCGGGCTGCTCCACTGACAGTAGAGAGAGATGCGGCGACTCACCCACAAAAATTTAGGAGAGAACAAATTTAGTAGAGACTACCTGGTCGGGCTGCTCCCACCCAGAGAGATTTTGGTGGGATAATTTTTGGTGAGGCGTGTCTGAGTGGGGGTGCGACACATTATACGAAGCATGACCAAGGACAATAGACAACTCATGATTAAACGAAGCAAGACCTAGCTATACGACACATTATACGAAACGTGACAGCGAGAGGGAGAGGGTGTACCTCGTCGGAGCACAACCGTATTCTGTTTGCTTGCTGCACCGTGTTGCCTGTGTTGGTGCACCTGTGCCAACACAGGAGGATCTGATGGGAAGGGATGGAGAGGTGCTTAGTCGGCCGTTGTCAAAGATACCCAGAGAGAGACTACCTGGTCGGGCTGCTCCGCCCAGAGAGGCGACTACCTGGCCGGGCTGCTCCACCGACAGTAGAGAGAGATGCGGCGACTCACCCACAAAAATTTAGGAGAGACAAAATTTAGGAGAGACTACCTGGTCGCTCCGCCCAGAGAGGCAACTACCTGGCCGGGCTGCTCCACCGACAGTAGAGAGAGATGCGGCGACTCACCCACAAACATTTAAGAGACACAAAATTTAGGAGAGACTACCTGGTCGGGCTGCTCACACCCAGAGAGATTTTTGTGGGATAATTTTTGGTGATGCGTGTCTGACTGGGGGTGCGACACATTATACGAAGCATGACCTAGGACAGTAGACGACGCATGATTAAACGAAGCATGACCTAGCTATATGACACATTATACGAAACATGACAGCGAGAGGGAGAGGGTGTACCTCGTCGGAGCACAGCCGTATTCTGTGTGCTTGCTGCACCGTGTTGCCTGTGTTGGTGCACTTGTGCCAACACAGGAGGATCTGATGGGAATGGATGGAGAGGTGCTTAGTCGGCCGTTGTCAAAGATACCCAGAGAGAGACTACCTGGTCGGGCTGCTTCGCCCAGTGAGGCGACTACCTGGCCGGGCTACTCCACCGACAGTAGAGAGAGATGCGGCGACTCACCCACAAAAATTTAGGAGAGACAAAATTTAGGAGAGACAAACTTTAGGAGAGACTACCTGGTCGCTCCGCCCAGAGAGGCGACTACCTGGCCGGGCTGCTCCACCGACAGTAGAGAGAGATGCGGCGACTCACCCACACAAATTTAGGAGAGACAAAATTTAGGAGAGACTACCTGGTCGGGCTGCTCCCACCCAGAGAGATTTTGGTGGGATTATTTTTGGTGAGGCGTGTCTGACTGGGGGTGCGACACATTATACGAAGCATGACCTAGGACAGTAGACGACGCATGATTAAACGAAGCATGACCTAGCTATTCGAAACATTATACGAAACGTGACAGCGAGAGGGAGAGGGTGTACCTCGTCGGAGCACAGCCGTATTCTGTGTGCTTGCTGCACCGTGTTGCCTGTGTTGGTGCACCTGTGCCAACACAGGAGGATCTGATGGGAAGGGATGGAGAGGAGCTTAGTCGGCCGATGTCAAAGATACTCAGAGAGAGACAACCTGGTCGGGCTACTCCGCCCAGAGAGGCGACTACCTGGCCGGGCTGCTCCACCGACAGTAGAGAGCGATGCGGCGACTCACCCACAACAATTAAGGAGAGACTACCTGGTCGCTTCGCCCAGAGAGGCGACTACCTGGTCGGGCTGCTCCACCGACAGTAGAGAGAGATGCGGCGACTCACCCACAAAAATTTAGGAGAGACAAAATTTAGGAGAGACTACCTGGTCGCTCCGCCCAGAGAGGCGACTACCTGGCCGGGCTGCTCCACCGACAGTAGAGAGAGATGCGGCGACTCACCCACAAAAATTTAGGAGAGACAAAATTTAGGAGAGACTACCTGGTCGGGCTGCTCCCACCCAGAGAGATTTTGGTGGGATTATTTTTGGTGAGGCGTGTCTGATTGGGGGTGCGACACATTATACGAAGCATGACCTAGGACAGTAGACGACGCATGATTAAACGAAGCATGACCTAGCTATACGACACATTATACAAAACGTGACAGCGAGAGGGAGAGGGTGTACCTCGTCGGAGCACAGCCGTATTCTGTGTACTTGCTGCACCGTGTTGCCTGTGTTGGTGCACCTGTGCCAACACAGGAGGATCTGATGGGAAGGGATGGAGAGGTGCTTAGTCGGCCATTGTCAAAGATACCCAGAGAGAGACTACCTGGTCGGGCTGCTCCGCCCAGAGAGGCGACTACCTGGCCGGGCTGCTCCACCGACAGTAGAGAGAGATGCGGCGACTCACCCACAAAAATTTAGGAGAGACAAAATTTGGGAGAGACTACCTGGTCGGGCTGCTCCCACCCAGAGATATTTTGGTGGGATTATTTTTGGTGAGGGGTGTCTGACTGGGGGTGCGACACATTATACGAAGCATGACCTAGGACAGTAGACGACGCATGATTTAACTAAGCATGACATAGCTATACGACACATTATACGAAACGTGACAGCGAGAGGGAGAGCGTGTACCTCGTCGGAGCACAGCCGCATTCTGTGTGCTTACTGCACCGTGTTGCCTGTGTTGGTGCACCTGTGCCAACACAGGAGGATCTGCTGGGAAGGGATGGAGAGGTGCTTAGTCGGCCGTTGTAAAAGATACCCAGAGAGAAACTACCTGGTCGGGCTGCTTCGCCCAGAGAAGCGACTACCTGGCCGGGCTGCTCCACCGACAGTAGATAGAGATGCGGCGACTCACCCACAAAAATTTAGGAGAGACAAAATTTAGGAGAGACTACCTGGTCGCACCGCCCAGAGAGGCGACTACCTGGCCAAGCTGCACCACGGACAGTAGAGAGAGATGCGGCGACTCACCCACAAAAATTTAGGAGAGACAAAATTTAGGAGAGACTACCTGGTCGGGCTGCTCCCACCCAGAGAGATTTTGGTGGGATTATTTTTGGTGAGGCGTGTCTGACTGGGGGTGCGACACATTATACGAAGCATGACCTAGGACAGTAGACGACGCATGATTAAACGAAGCATGACCTAGCTATACGACACATTATGCGAAACGTGACAGCGAGAGGGAGAGGGTGTACCTCGTTGGAGCACAGCCGTATTCTGTGTGCTTGCTGCACCGTCTTGCCTGAGTTGGTGCACCTGTGCCAACACAGGAGGATCTGATGGGAAGGGATGGAGAGGTGCTTAGTCGGCCGTTGTCAAAGATACCCAGAGAGAGACTACCTGGTCGGGCTGCTCCGCCCAGAGAGGCGACTACCTGGCCGGGCTGCTCCACCGACAGTAGAAAGAGATGCGGCGACTCACCCACAAAAATTTAGTAGAGACAAAATTTAGGAGAGACTACCTGGTCGCTCCGCCCATAGAGGCGACTACCTGGCCGGGCTGCTCCACCGACAGTAGAGAGAGATGCGGCGACTCACCCACAAAAATTTAGGAGAGACAAAATTTAGGAGAGACTACCTGGTTGGGCTGCTCCGTCCCAGAGAGATTTTGGTGGGATTATTTTTGGTGAAGCGTGTCTGACTGGGGGTGCGACACATTATACGAAGCATGACCTAAGACAGTAGACGACGCATGATTAAACGAAGCATGACCTAGCTATACAACACATTATATGAATAGTGACAGCGAGAGGGAGAGGGTGTACCTCTTCGGAGCACAGCCATATTCTGTGTGCTTGCAGCACCGTGTTGCCTGTATTGGTGCACCTGTGCCAACACAGGAGGATCTGATGGGAAGGGATGGAGAGGTGCTTAGTCGACTGTTGTCAAAGATACCCAGAGAGAGACTACCTGGTCAGGCTGCTCCGCCCAGAGAGGCGACTACCTGGCCGGGCTGCTCCACCGACAGTAGAGAGAGATGCGGCGACTCACCCACAACAATTAAGGAGAGACTACCTGGTCGCTCCGCCCAGAGAGGCGACAACCAGGCCGGGCTGCTCCACCGACAGTAGAGAGAAATGCGGCGACTCACCCACAAAAATTTAGGAGAGACAAAATTTAGGAGAGACTACCTGGTCGCTCCGCCCAGAGAGGCGACTACCTGGCCGGGCTGCTCCACCGACAGTAGAGAGAGATGCGGCGACTCACCCACAAAAATTTAGGAGAGACAAAATTTAGGAGAGACTACCTGGTCGCTCCGCCCAGAGAGGCGACTACCAGGCCGGACTGCTCCACCGACAGTAGAGAGAGATGCGGCGACTCACCCACAAAAATTTAGGAGAGACTACCTGGTCGCTTTGCCCAGAGAGGCGACTACCTGGCCGGGTTGTCCACCGACACTAGAGAGAGATTCGGCGACTCACCCACAAAAATTTAGGAGAGACTACCTGGTCGCTCCTTCCAGAGAGGCGACTACCTGGCCGGGCTGCTCCACCGACAGTAGAGAGAGATGCGGCGACCCGCCTACAAAAATTTAGGAGACACTACCTGGTCGCTCCGCCCAGAGAGGCGACTACTTGACCGGGCTGCTCCACCGACAGTAGAGAGAGATGCAGCGACTCACCCACAAAAATTTAGGAGAGACAAAATTTAGGAGAGACTACCTGGTCGCTCCGCCCAGAGAGGCGACTACCTGGCCGGGTTGCTCCACCGACAGTAGAGAGAGATGCAGCGACTCACCCACAAAAATTTAGGAGAGACAAAATTTAGGAGAGACTACCTGGTGTGGCTGCTCCCACCCAGAGAGATTTTGGTGGGATTATTTTTGGTGAGGCGTGTCTAACTGGGGGTGCGACACATTATACGAAGCATGACCTAGTACAGTAGACGACGCATGATTAAACGAAGCATGACCTAGCTATACGACACATTATACGAAAAGTGACAGCGAGAGGGAGAGGGTGTACCTCGTCGGAGCACAGCCGTATTCTGTGTGCTTGCTGCACCGTGTTGCCTGTGTTGGTGCACCTGTGCCAACATAGGAGGGTCTGATGGGAAGGGATGGAGAGGTGCTTAGTCGGCTGTTGTCAAAGATACCCAGAGAGAGATTACCTGGTCGGGCTGCTCCGCCCAGAGAGGCGACTACCTGGCCGGGCTGCTCCACCGACAGCATAGAGAGATGCGGCGACTCACCCACAAACATTTTGGAGAGACAAAATTTAGGAGAGACTACCTGGTCGTTCCGCCCAGAGAGGCGACTACCTGGCCGGGCTGCTCCACCGACAGTAGAGAGAGATGCGGCGACTCACCCACAAAAATTTAGAAGAGACAAAATTTAGGAGAGACTACCTGGTCGGGCTGCTCCCACCCAGAGAGATTTTGGTGAGATTATTTTTGGTGAGGCATGTCTGACTGGGGGTGCGACACATTATACGAAGCATGACCTAGGACAGTAGACGACGCATGATTAAACGAAGCATGACCTAGCTATACGACACATTATACGAAAAGTGACAGCGAGAGGGAGAGGGTGTACCTCGTCGGAGCACAGCCGTATTCTGTGTGCTTGCTGCACCGTTTTGCCTGTGTTGGTGCACCTGTGCCAACACAGGAGGATCTGATGGGAAGGGATGTAGCGGTGCTTAGTCGGCCGTTGTCAAAGATACCCAGAGAGAGACTACCTGGTCGGGCTGCTCCGCCCAGAGAGGCGACTACCTGGCCGGGCTGCTCCACCGACAGTAGAGAGAGATGCGGCGACTCACCCACAACAATTAAGGAGAGGCTACCTGGTCGCTCCGCCCAGAGAGGCGACTACCTGGCCGGGCTGTTCCATCGACAGAAGAGAGAGATGCGGTGACTCACCCACAAAAATTTAGGAGAGTCAAAATTTAGGAGAGACTACCTGGTCGCTCCGCCCAGAGAGGCGACTACCTGGCCGGGCTGCTCCACCGACAGTAGAGAGAGATGCGGCGACTCACCCACAAAAATTTAGGAGAGACAAAATTTAGGAGAGACTACCTGGTCGCTCCGCCCAGAGAGGCGACTACCAGGCCGGACTGCTCCACCGACAGTAGAGAGAGATGCGGCGACTCACCCACAAAAATTTAGGAGAGACTACCTGGTCGCTCTGCCCAGAGAGGCGACTACCTGGCCGGGTTGTCCACCGACAGTAGAGAGAGATTCGGCGACTCACCCACAAAAATTTAGGAGAGACTACCTGGTCGCTCCTCCCAGAGAGGCGACTACCTGGCCGGGCTGCTCCACCGACAGTAGAGAGAGATGCGGCGACTCACCTACAAAAATTTAGGAGACACTACCTGGTCGCTCCGCCCAGAGAGGCGACTACTTGACCGGGCTGCTCCACCGACAGTAGAGAGAGATGCAGCGACTCACCCACAAAAATTTAGGAGAGACAAAATTTAGGAGAGACTACCTGGTCGCTCCGCCCAGAGAGGCGACTACCTGGCCGGGTTGCTCCACCGACAGTAGAGAGAGATGCGGCGACTCACCCACAAAAATTTAGGAGAGACAAAATTTAGGAGAGACTACCTGGTCGGGCTGCTCCCACCCAGAGAGATTTTGGTGGGATTATTTTTGGTTAGGCATGTCTGACTGGGGGTGCGACACATTATACGAAGCATGACCTAGGACAGTAGACGACGCATGATTAAACGAAGCATGACCTAGCTATACGACACATTATACGAAAAGTGACAGCGAGAGGGAGAGGGTGTACCTCGTCGGAGCACAGCCGTATTCTGTGTGCTTGCTGCACCGTCTTGCCTGTGTTGGTGCACCTGTGCCAACACAGGAGGATCTGATGGGAAGGGATGGAGCGGTGCTTAGTCGGCCGTTGTCAAAGATACCCAGAGAGAGACTACCTGGTCGGGCTGCTCCGCCCAGAGAGGCGACTACCTGGCCGGGCTGCTCCACCGACAGTAGAGAGAGATGCGGCGACTCACTCACAACAATTAAGGAGAGGCTACCTGGTCGCTCCGCCCAGAGAGGCGACTACCTGGCCGGGCTGTTCCATCGACAGAAGAGAGAGATGCGGTGACTCACCCACAAAAATTTAGGAGAGTCAAAATTTAGGAGAGACTACCTGGTCGCTCCGCCCAGAGAGGCGACTACCTGGGCGGGCTGCTCCACCGACAGTAGAGAGAGATGCGGCGACTCACCCACAAAAATTTAGGAGAGACAAAATTTAGGAGAGACTACCTGGTCGCTCCGCCCAGAGAGGCGACTACCAGGCCGGACTGCTCCACCGACAGTAGAGAGAGATGCGGCGACTCACCCACAAAAATTTAGGAGAGACTACCTGGTCGCTCTGCCCAGAGAGGCGACTACCTGGCCGTGTTGTCCACCGACAGTAGAGAGAGATTCGGCGACTCACCCACAAAAATTTAGGAGAGACTACCTGGTCGCTCCTCCCAGAGAGGCGACTACCTGGCCGGGCTGCTCCACCGACAGTAGAGAGAGATGCGGCGACTCACACAAAGTTTAGGAGACACTACCTGGTCGCTCCGCCCAGAGAGGCGACTACTTGACCGGGCTGCTCCACCGACAGTAGAGAGAGATGCAGCGACTCACCCACAAAAATTTAGGAGAGACAAAATTTAGGAGAGACTACCTGGTCGCTCCGCCCAGAGAGGCGACTACCTGGCCGGGTTGCTCCACCGACAGTAGAGAGAGATGCAGCGACTCACCCACAAAAATTTAGGAGAGACAAAATTTAGGAGAGACTACCTGGTGTGGCTGCTCCCACCCAGAGAGATTTTGGTGGGATTATTTTTGGTGAGGCGTGTCTAACTGGGGGTGCGACACATTATACGAAGCATGACCTAGGACAGTAGACGACGCATGATTAAACGAAGCATGACCTAGCTATACGACACATTATACGAAAAGTGACAGCGAGAGGGAGAGGGTGTACCTCGTCGGAGCACAGCCGTATTCTGTGTGCTTGCTGCACCGTGTTGCCTGTGTTGGTGCACCTGTGCCAACACAGGAGGATCTGATGGGAAGGGATGGAGAGGTGCTTAGTCGGCTGTTGTCAAAGATACCCAGAGAGAGATTACCTGGTCGGGCTGCTCCGCCCAGAGAGGCGACTACCTGGCCGGGCTGCTCCACCGACAGTAGAGAGAGATGCGGCGACTCACCCACAAAAATTTAGGAGAGACAAAATTTAGGAGAGACTACCTGGTCGCTCCGCCCAGAGAGGCGACTACCTGGCCGGGCTGCTCCACTGACAGTAGAGAGAGATGCGGCGACTCACCCACAAAAATTTAGAAGAGACAAAATTTAGGAGAGACTACCTGGTCGGGCTGCTCCCACCCAGAGAGATTTTGGTGGGATTATTTTTGGTGAGGCATGTCTGACTGGGGGTGCGACACATTATACGAAGCATGACCTAGGACAGTAGACGACGCATGATTAAACGAAGCATGACCTAGCTATACGACACATTATACGAAAAGTGACAGCGAGAGGGAGAGGGTGTACCTCGTCGGAGCACAGCCGTATTCTGTGTGCTTGCTGCACCGTGTTGCCTGTGTTGGTGCACCTGTGCCAACACAGGAGGATCTGATGGGAAGGGATGGAGCGGTGCTTAGTCGGCCGTTGTCAAAGATACCCAGAGAGAGACTACCTGGTCGGGCTGCTCCGCCCAGAGAGGCGACTACCTGGCCGGGCTGCTCCACCGACAGTAGAGAGAGATGCGGCGACTCACCCACAACAATTAAGGAGAGGCTACCTGGTCGCTCCGCCCAGAGAGGCGACTACCTGGCCGGGCTGCTCCACCGACAGTAGAGAGAGATGCGGTGACTCACCCACAAAAATTTAGGAGAGTCAAAATTTAGGAGAGACTACCTGGTCGCTCCGCCCAGAGAGGCAACTTCCTGGCCGGGCTGCTCCACCGACAGTAGAGAGAGATGCGGCGACTCACCCACAAAAATTTAGGAGAGACAAAATTTAGGAGAGACTACCTGGTCGCACCGCCCAGAGAGGCGACTACCTGGCCGGGCTGCACCACCGACAGTAGAGAGAGATGCGGCGACTCACCCACAAAAATTTAGGAGAGCCAAATTTAGGAGAGACTACCTGGTCGCACCGCCCAGAGAGGCGACTACCTGGCCGGGCTGCTCCACCGACAGTAGAGAGAGATGCGGCGACTCACCCACAAAAATTTAGGAGAGAGTACCTGGTCGCTCCCCCAGAGAGGCGACTACCTGGCCGGGCTGCTCCACCGACAGTAGAGAGAGATGCGGCGACTCACCCACAAAAATTTAGGAGAGACTACCTGGTCGCTCCGCCCAGAGAGGCGACTACCTGGCCGGGCTGCTCCACCGACAGTAGAGAGAGATGCGGCGACTCACCCACAAAAATTTAGGAGAGACAAAATTTAGGAGAGACTACCTGGTGTGGCTGTTCCCACCCAGAGAGATTTTGGTGGGATTGTTTTTGGTGAGGCGTGTCTGACTGGGGGTGCGACACATTATACGAAGCATGACCTAGGACAGTAGACGATGCATGATTAAACGAAGCATGACCTAGCTATACGACACATTATACGAAAAGTGACAGCGAGAGGGAGAGGGTGTACCTCGTCGGAGCACAGCCGTATTCTGTGTGCTTGCTGCACCGTGTTGCCTGTGTTGGTGCACCTGTGCCAACACAGGAGGATCTGATGGGAAGGGATGGAGAGGTGCTTAGTCGGCCGTTGTCAAAGATACCCAGAGAGAGACTACCTGGTCGGGCTGCTCCGCCCAGAGAGGCGACTACCTGGCCGGGCTGCTCCACCGACAGTAGAGAGATGCGGCGACTCACCCACAAAAATTTAGGAGAGACAAAATTTAGAAGAGACTAGCTGGTCACTCCGCCCAGAGAGGCGACTACCTGACCGGCTGCTCCACCGACAGTAGAGAGAGATGCGGCGACTCACCCACAAAAATTTAGGAGAGACAAAATTTAGGAGAGACTACCTGGTCGGGCTGCTCCCACCCAGAGAGATTTTGGTGGGATTATTTTTGGTGAGGCGTGTCTGACTGGGGGTGCGACACATTATACGAAGCATGACCTAGGACAGTAGACGACGCATGATTAAACGAAGCATGACCTAGCTATACGACACATTATACGAAACGTGACAGCGAGAGGGAGAGGGTGTACCTCGTCGGAGCACAGCCGTATTCTGTGTGCTTGCTGCACCGTGTTGCCTGTGTTGGTGCACCTGTGCCAACACAGGAGGATCTGATGGGAAGGGATGGAGAGGTGCTTAGTCGGCCGTTGTCAAAGATACCCAGAGAGAGACTACCTGGTCGGGCTGCTCCGCCCAGAGAGGCGACTACCTGGCCGGGCTGCTCCACCGACAGTAGAGAGAGATGCGGCGACCTACCCACAAAAATTTAGGAGAGACTACCTGGTCGCTCCGCCCAGAGAGGCGACTACCAGGCCGGGCTGCTCCACCGACAGTAGAGAGAGATGCGGCGACTCACCCACAAAAATTTAGGAGAGACAAAATTTAGGAGAGACTACCTGGTCGCTCCGCCCAGAGAGGCGACTACCTGGCCGGACTGCTCCACCGACAGTAGAGAGAGATGCGGCGACTCACCCACAAAAATTTAGGAGAGACTACCTGGTCGCTCCGCCCAGAGAGGCGACTACCTGGCCGGGCTGCTCCACCGACAGTAGAGAGAGATGCGGCGACTCACCCACAAAAATTTAGGAGAGACTACCTGGTCGGGCTGCTCCCACCCAGAGAGAATTTGGTGGGATTATTTTTGGTGAGGCGTGTCTGACTGGGGGTGCGACACATTATACGAAGCATGACCTAGTAGAGTAGACAACTCATGATTAAACGAAGCTTGACCTAGCTATATGGCACATTATACGAAACGTGACAACGAGAGGGAGAGGGTGTACCTCGTTGGAGCACAGCCGTATTCTGTGTGCTTGCTGCACCGTCTTGCCTGAGTTGGTGCACCTGTGCCAACACAGGAGGATCTGATGGGAAGGGATGGAGAGGTGCTTAGTCGGCCGTTGTCAAAGATACCCAGAGAGAGACTACCTGGCCGGGCTGCTCCGCCCAGAGAGGCGACTACCTGGCCGGGCTGCTCCACCGACAGTAGAAAGAGATGCGGCGACTCACCCACAAAAATTTAGGAGAGACAAAATTTAGGAGAGACTACCTGGTCGCTCCGCCCAGAGAGGCGACTACCTGGCCGGGCTGCTCCACCGACAGTAGAGAGAGATGCGGCGACTCACCCACAAAAATTTAGGAGAGACAAAATTTAGGAGAGACTACCTGGTCGGGCTGCTCCGTCCCAGAGAGATTTTGGTGGGATTATTTTTGGTGAAGCGTGTCTGACTGGGGGTGCGACACATTATACGAAGCATGACCTAAGACAGTAGACGACGCATGATTAAACGAAGCATGACCTAGCTATACGACACATTATACGAATAGTGACAGCGAGAGGGAGAGGGTGTACCTCTTCGGAGCACAGCCGTATTCTGTGTGCTTGCAGCACCGTGTTGCCTGTATTGGTGCACCTGTGCCAACACAGGAGGATCTGATGGGAAGGGATGGAGAGGTGCTTAGTCGACCGTTGTCAAAGATACCCAGAGAGAGACTACCTGGTCAGGCTGCTCCGCCCAGAGAGGCGACTACCTGGCCGGGCTGCTCCACCGACAGTAGAGAGAGATGCGGCGACTCACCCACAACAATTAAGGAGAGACTACCTGGTCGCTCCGCCCAGAGAGGCGACTACCAGGCCGGGCTGCTCCACCGACAGTAGAGAGAAATGCGGCGACTCACCCACAAAAATTTAGGAGAGACAAAATTTAGGAGAGACTACCTGGTCGCTCCGCCCAGAGAGGCGACTACCTGGCCGGGCTGCTCCACCGACAGTAGAGAGAGATGCGGCGACTCACCCACAAAAATTTAGGAGAGACAAAATTTAGGAGAGACTACCTGGTCGCTCCGCCCAGAGAGGCGACTACCAGGCCGGACTGCTCCACCGACAGTAGAGAGAGATGCGGCGACTCACCCACAAAAATTTAGGAGAGACTACCTGGTCGCTCTGCCCAGAGAGGCGACTACCTGGCCGGGTTGTCCACCGACAGTAGAGAGAGATTCGGCGACTCACCCACAAAAATTTAGGAGAGACTACCTGGTCGCTCCTTCCAGAGAGGCGACTACCTGGCCGGGCTGCTCCACCGACAGTAGAGAGAGATGCGGCGACCCGCCTACAAAAATTTAGGAGACACTACCTGGTCGCTCCGCCCAGAGAGGCGACTACTTGACCGGGCTGCTCCACCGACAGTAGAGAGAGATGCAGCGACTCACCCACAAAAATTTAGGAGAGACAAAATTTAGGAGAGACTACCTGGTCGCTCCGCCCAGAGAGGCGACTACCTGGCCGGGTTGCTCCACCGACAGTAGAGAGAGATGCAGCGACTCACCCACAAAAATTTAGGAGAGACAAAATTTAGGAGAGACTACCTGGTGTGGCTGCTCCCACCCAGAGAGATTTTGGTGGGATTATTTTTGGTGAGGCGTGTCTAACTGGGTGTGCGACACATTATACGAAGCATGACCTAGGACAGTAGACGACGCATGATTAAACGAAGCATGACCTAGCTATACGACACATTATACGAAAAGTGACAGCGAGAGGGAGAGGGTGTACCTCGTCGGAGCACAGCCGTATTCTGTGTGCTTGCTGCACCGTGTTGCCTGTGTTGGTGCACCTGTGCCAACACAGGAGGATCTGATGGGAAGGGATGGAGAGGTGCTTAGTCGGCTGTTGTCAAAGATACCCAGAGAGAGATTACCTGGTCGGGCTGCTCCGCCCAGAGAGGCGACTACCTGGCCGGGCTGCTCCACCGACAGCATAGAGAGATGCGGCGACTCACCCACAAACATTTAGGAGAGACAAAATTTAGGAGAGAGACTACCTGGTCGTTCCGCCCAGAGAGGCGACTACCTGGCCGGGCTGCTCCACCGACAGTAGAGAGAGATGCGGCGACTCACCCACAAAAATTTAGAAGAGACAAAATTTAGGAGAGACTACCTGGTCGGGCTGCTCCCACCCAGAGAGATTTTGGTGGGATAATTTTTGGTGAGGCATGTCTGACTGGGGGTGCGACACATTATACGAAGCATGACCTAGGACAGTAGACGACGCATGATTAAACGAAGCATGACCTAGCTATACGACACATTATACGAAAAGTGACAGCGAGAGGGAGAGGGTGTACCTCGTCGGAGCACAGCCGTATTCTGTGTGCTTGCTGCACCGTTTTGCCTGTGTTGGTGCACCTGTGCCAACACAGGAGGATCTGATGGGAAGGGATGGAGAGGTGCTTAGTCGGCCGTTGTCAAAGATACCCAGAGAGAGACTAGGGGGTCGGGCTGCTCCGCCCAGAGAGGCGACTACCTGGCCGGGCTGCTCCACCGACAGTAGAGAGAGATGCGGCGACTCACCCACAACAATTAAGGAGAGGCTACCTGGTCGCTCCGCCCAGAGAGGCGACTACCTGGCCGGGCTGTTCCATCGACAGAAGAGAGAGATGCGGTGACTCACCCACAAAAATTTAGGAGAGTCAAAATTTAGGAGAGACTACCTGGTCGCTCCGCCCAGAGAGGCGACTACCTGGCCGGGCTGCTCCACCGACAGTAGAGAGAGATGCGGCGACTCACCCACAAAAATTTAGGAGAGACAAAATTTAGGAGAGACTACCTGGTCGCTCCGCCCAGAGAGGCGACTACCAGGCCGGACTGCTCCACCGACAGTAGAGAGAGATGCGGCGACTCACCCACAAAAATTTAGGAGAGACTACCTGGTCGCTCTGCCCAGAGAGGCGACTACCTGGCCGGGTTGTCCACCGACAGTAGAGAGAGATTCGGCGACTCACCCACAAAAATTTAGGAGAGACTACCTGGTCGCTCCCAGAGAGGCGACTACCTGGCCGGGCTGCTCCACCGACAGTAGAGAGAGATGCGGCGACTCACCTACAAAAATTTAGGAGACACTACCTGGTCGCTCCGCCCAGAGAGGCGACTACTTGACCGGGCTGCTCCACCGACAGTAGAGAGAGAGATGCAGCGACTCACCCACAAAAATTTAGGAGAGACAAAATTTAGGAGAGACTACCTGGTCGCTCCGCCCAGAGAGGCGACTACCTGGCCGGGTTGCTCCACCGACAGTAGAGAGAGATGCAGCGACTCACCCACAAAAATTTAGGAGAGACAAAATTTAGGAGAGACTACCTGGTGTGGCTGCTCCCACCCAGAGAGATTTTGGTGGGATTATTTTTGGTGAGGCGTGTCTAACTGGGGGTGCGACACATTATACGAAGCATGACCTAGGACAGTAGACGACGCATGATTAAACGAAGCATGACCTAGCTATACGACACATTATACGAAAAGTGACAGCGAGAGGGAGAGGGTGTACCTCGTCGGAGCACAGCCGTATTCTGTGTGCTTGCTGCACCGTGTTGCCTGTGTTGGTGCACCTGTGCCAACACAGGAGGATCTGATGGGAAGGGATGGAGAGGTGCTTAGTCGGCTGTTGTCAAAGATACCCAGAGAGAGATTACCTGGTCGGGCTGCTCCGCCCAGAGAGGCGACTACCTGGCCGGGCTGCTCCACCGACAGCATAGAGAGATGCGGCGACTCACCCACAAACATTTGGGAGAGACAAAATTTAGGAGAGACTACCTGGTCGTTCCGCCCAGAGAGGCGACTACCTGGCCGGGCTGCTCCACCGACAGTAGAGAGAGATGCGGCGACTCACCCACAAAAATTTAGAAGAGACAAAATTTAGGAGAGACTACCTGGTCGGGCTGCTCCCACCCAGAGAGATTTTGGTGGGATAATTTTTGGTGAAGCGTGTCTGACTGGGGGTGCGACACATTATACGAAGCATGACCTAAGACAGTAGACGACGCATGATTAAACGAAGCATGACCTAGCTATACGACACATTATACGAATAGTGACAGCGAGAGGGAGAGGGTGTACCTCGTCGGAGCACAGCCGTATTCTGTGTGCTTGCAGCACCGTGTTGCCTGTATTGGTGCACCTGTGCCAACACAGGAGGATCTGATGGGAAGGGATGGAGAGGTGCTTAGTCGACCGGTGTCAAAGATACCCAGAGAGAGACTACATGGTCGGGCTGCTCCGCCCATAGAGGCGACTACCTGGCCGGGCTGCTCCACCGACTGTAGAGAGAGATGCGGCGACTCACCCACAACAATTAAGGAGAGAGACTACCTGGTCGCTCCGCCCAGAGAGGCGACTACCTGGCCGGGCTGCTCCACCGACAGTAGAGAGAGATGCGGCGACTCACCCACAAAAATTTAGGAGAGACAAAATTTAGGAGAGACTACCTGGTCGCTCCGCCCAGAGAGGCGACTACCTGGCCGGGCTGCTCCACCGACAGTAGAGAGAGATGCGGCGACTCACACAAAAATTTAGGAGAGACAAAATTTAGGAGAGACTACCTGATCGCTCCGCCCAGAGAGGCGACTACCAGGCCGGACTGCTCCACCGACAGTAGAGAGAGATGCGGCGACTCACCCACAAAAATTTAGGAGAGACTACCTGGTCGGGCTGCTCCCACCCAGAGAGAATTTGGTGGGATTATTTTTGGTGAGGCGTGTCTGACTGGGGGTGCGACACATTATACGAAGCATGACCTAGTAGAGTAGACAACTCATGATTAAACGAAGCTTGACCTAGCTATATGGCACATTATACGAAACGTGACAACGAGAGGGAGAGGGTGTACCTCGTTGGAGCACAGCTGTATTCTGTGTGCTTGCTGCACCGTCTTGCCTGAGTTGGTGCACCTGTGCCAACACAGGAGGATCTGATGGGAAGGGATGGAGAGGTGCTTAGTCGGCCGTTGTCAAAGATACCCAGAGAGAGACTACCTGGTCGGGCTGCTCCGCCCAGAGAGGCGACTACCTGGCCGGGCTGCTCCACCGACAGTAGAGAGAGATGCGGCGACTCACCCACAAAAATTTAGGAGAGACAAAATTTAGGAGAGACTACCTGGTCGCTCCGCCCAGAGAGGCGACTACCTGGCCGGGCTGCTCCACCGACAGTAGAGAGAGATGCGGCGACTCACCCACAAAAATTTAGGAGAGACAAAATTTAGGAGAGACTACCTGGTCGGGCTGCTCCGCCCAGAGAGATTTTGGTGGGATTATTTTTGGTGAGGTGTCTGACTGGGGGTGCGACACATTATACGAAGCATGACCTAGGACAGTAGACGACGCATGATTAAACGAAGCATGACCTAGCTATACGACACATTATACGAAAAGTGACAGCGAGAGGGAGAGGGTGTACCTCGTCGGAGCACAGCCGTATTCTGTGTGCTTGCTGCACCGTGTTGCCTGTGTTGGTGCACCTGTGCCAACACAGGAGGATCTGATGGGAAGGGATGGAGAGGTGCTTAGTCGGCCGTTGTCAAAGATACCCAGAGAGAGACTACCTGGTCGGGCTGCTCCGCCCAGAGAGGCGACTACCTGGCCGGGCTGCTCCACCGACAGTAGAGAGATGCGGCGACTCACCCACAAAAATTTAGGAGAGACAAAATTTAGGAGAGACTACCTGGTCGCTCCGCCCAGAGAGGCGACTACCTGGCCGGGCTGCTCCACCGACAGTAGAGAGAGATGCGGCGACTCACCCACAAAAATTTAGGAGAGACAAAATTTAGGAGAGACTACCTGGTCGGGCTGCTCCCACCCAGAGAGATTTTGGTGGGATTATTTTTGGTGAGGCGTCTGACTGGGGGTGCGACACATTATACGAAGCATGACCTAGGACAGTAGACGACGCATGATTAAACGAAGCATGACCTAGCTATACGACACATTATACGAAAAGTGACAGCGAGAGGGAGAGGGTGTACCTCGTCGGAGCACAGCCGTATTCTGTGTGCTTGCTGCACCGTGTGCCTGTGTTGGTGCACCTGTGCCAACACAGGAGGATCTGATGGAAGGGATGGAGAGGTGCTTAGTCGGCCGTTGTCAAAGATACCCAGAGAGAGACTACCTGGTCGGGCTGCTCCGCCCAGAGAGGCGACTACCTGGCCGGGCTGCTCCACCGACAGTAGAGAGAGATGCGGCGACTCACCCACAAAAATTTAGGAGAGACTACCTGGTCGCTCCGCCCAGAGAGGCGACTACCTGGCCGGGCTGCTCCACCGACAGTAGAGAGAGAGATGCGGCGACTCACCCACAAAAATTTAGGAGAGACAAAATTTAGGAGAGACTACCTGGTCGCTCCGCCCAGAGAGGCGACTACCTGGCCGGGCTGCTCCACCGACAGTAGAGAGAGATGCGGCGACTCACCCACAAAAATTTAGGAGAGACAAAATTTAGGAGAGACTACCTGGTCGCTCCGCCCAGAGAGGCGACTACCTGGCCGGGCTGCTCCACCGACAGTAGAGAGAGATGCGGCGACTCACCCACACAAATTTAGGAGAGACTACCTGGTCGCTCCGCCCAGAGAGGCGACTACCTGGCCGGGTTGTCCACCGACAGTAGAGAGAGATTCGGCGACTCACCCACAAAAATTTAGGAGAGACAACATTTTGGAGAGACTACCTGGTCGTTCCGCCCCGAGAGGCGACTACCTGGCCGGGCTGCTCCACCGACAGTAGAGAGAGAGAGAGAGATGCGGCGACTCACCCACAAAAATTTAGGAGAGACTACCTGGTCGCTCCGCCCAGAGAGGCGACTACCTGGCCGGGCTGCTCCACCGACAGTAGAGAGAGATGCGGCGACTCACCCACAAAAATTTAGGAGAGACAAAATTTAGGAGAGACTACCTGGTCGCTCCGCCCAGAGAGGCGACTACCTGGCCGGGCTGCTCCACCGACAGTAGAGAGAGATGCGGCGACTCACCCACAAAAATTTAGGAGAGACAAAATTTAGGAGAGACTACCTGGTCGGGCTGCTCCCACCCAGAGAGATTTTTGTGGGATTTTTGGTGAGGCGTCTGACTGGGGGTGCGACACATTATACGAAGCATGACCTAGGACAGTAGACGACGCATGATTAAACGAAGCATGACCTAGCTATACGACACATTATACGAAAAGTGACAGCGAGAGGGAGAGGGTGTACCTCGTCGGAGCACAGCCGTATTCTGTGTGCTTGCTGCACCGTGTTGCCTGTGTTGGTGCACCTGTGCCAACACAGGAGGATCTGATGGGAAGGGATGGAGAGGTGCTTAGTCGGCCGTTGTCAAAGATACCCAGAGAGAGACTACCTGGTCGGGCTGCTCCGCCCAGAGAGGCGACTACCTGGCCGGGCTGCTCCACCGACAGTAGAGAGAGATGCGGCGACTCACCCACAACAATTTAGGAGAGACTACCTGGTCGCTCCGCCCAGAGAGGCGACTACCTGGCCGGGCTGCTCCACCGACAGTAGAGAGAGATGCGGCGACTCACCCACAAAAATTTAGGAGAGACAAAATTTAGGAGAGACTACCTGGTCGCTCCGCCCAGAGAGGCGACTACCTGGCCGGGCTGCTCCACCGACAGTAGAGAGAGATGCGGCGACTCACCCACAAAAATTTAGGAGAGCCAAATTTAGGAGAGACTACCTGGTCGCTCCGCCCAGAGAGGCGACTACCTGGCCGGGCTGCTCCACCGACAGTAGAGAGAGATGCGGCGACTCACCCACAAAAATTTAGGAGAGACAAAATTTAGGAGAGACTACCTGGTCGCTCCTCCCAGAGAGGCGACTACCTGGCCGGGCTGCTCCACCGACAGTAGAGAGAGATGCGGCGACTCACCTACAAAAATTTAGGAGAGACTACCTGGTCGCTCCGCCCAGAGAGGCGACTACTTGACCGGGCTGCTCCACCGACAGTAGAGAGAGATGCGGCGACTCACCCACAAAAATTTAGGAGAGACAAAATTTAGGAGAGACTACCTGGTCGCTCCGCCCAGAGAGGCGACTACCTGGCCGGGCTGCTCCACCGACAGTAGAGAGAGATGCGGCGACTCACCCACAAAAATTTAGGAGAGACAAAATTTAGGAGAGACTACCTGGTCGGGCTGCTCCCACCCAGAGAGATTTTGGTGGGATTATTTTTGGTGAGGCGTGTCTGACTGGGGGTGCGACACATTATACGAAGCATGACCTAGGACAGTAGACGACGCATGATTAAACGAAGCATGACCTAGCTATACGACACATTATACGAAAAGTGACAGCGAGAGGGAGAGGGTGTACCTCGTCGGAGCACAGCCGTATTCTGTGTGCTTGCTGCACCGTGTTGCCTGTGTTGGTGCACCTGTGCCAACACAGGAGGATCTGATGGGAAGGGATGGAGAGGTGCTTAGTCGGCCGTTGTCAAAGATACCCAGAGAGAGACTACCTGGTCGGGCTGCTCCGCCCAGAGAGGCGACTACCTGGCCGGGCTGCTCCACCGACAGTAGAGAGAGATGCGGCGACTCACCCACAAAAATTTAGGAGAGACAAAATTTAGGAGAGACTACCTGGTCGCTCCGCCCAGAGAGGCGACTACCTGGCCGGGCTGCTCCACCGACAGTAGAGAGAGATGCGGCGACTCACCCACAAAAATTTAGGAGAGACAAAATTTAGGAGAGACTACCTGGTCGGGCTGCTCCCACCCAGAGAGATTTTGGTGGGATAATTTTTGGTGAGGCATGTCTGACTGGGGGTGCGACACATTATACGAAGCATGACCTAGGACAGTAGACGACGCATGATTAAACGAAGCATGACCTAGCTATACGACACATTATACGAAAAGTGACAGCGAGAGGGAGAGGGTGTACCTCGTCGGAGCACAGCCGTATTCTGTGTGCTTGCTGCACCGTGTTGCCTGTGTTGGTGCACCTGTGCCAACACAGGAGGATCTGATGGGAAGGGATGGAGAGGTGCTTAGTCGGCCGTTGTCAAAGATACCCAGAGAGAGACTACCTGGTCGGGCTGCTCCGCCCAGAGAGGCGACTACCTGGCCGGGCTGCTCCACCGACAGTAGAGAGAGATGCGGCGACTCACCCACAACAATTAAGGAGAGAGGCTACCTGGTCGCTCCGCCCAGAGAGGCGACTACCTGGCCGGGCTGCTCCACCGACAGTAGAGAGAGATGCGGCGACTCACCCACAAAAATTTAGGAGAGACAAAATTTAGGAGAGACTACCTGGTCGCTCCGCCCAGAGAGGCGACTACCTGGCCGGGCTGCTCCACCGACAGTAGAGAGAGATGCGGCGACTCACCCACAAAAATTTAGGAGAGACAAAATTTAGGAGAGACTACCTGGTCGCTCCGCCCAGAGAGGCGACTACCTGGCCGGGCTGCTCCACCGACAGTAGAGAGAGATGCGGCGACTCACCAACAAAAATTTAGGAGAGACTACCTGGTCGCTCCGCCCAGAGAGGCGACTACCTGGCCGGGCTGCTCCACCGACAGTAGAGAGAGATGCGGCGACTCACCCACAAAATTTTTTGAGAGACTACCTGGTCGCTCCGCCCAGAGAGGCGACTACCTGGCCGGGCTGCTCCACCGACAGTAGAGAGAGATGCGGCGACTCACCCACAAAAATTTAGGAGAGACAAAATTTAGGAGAGACTACCTGGTCGCTCCACCCAGAGAGGCGACTACCTGGGGTGCGACACATTATACGAAGCATGACCTAGGACAGTAGACGACGCATGATTAAACGAAGCATGACTCACCTACGAAAAATTTAGCGAGAGAGAGGGTGTACCTCGTCGGAGCACAGCCGTATTCTGTGTGCTTGCTGCACCGTGTTGCCTGTGTTGGTGCACCTGTGCCAACACAGGAGGATCTGATGGGAAGGGATGGAGAGGTGCTTAGTCGGCCGTTGTCAAAGATACCCAGAGAGAGACTACCTGGTCGCTCCGCCCAGAGAGGCGACTACCTGGCCGGGCTGCTCCACCGACAGTAGAGAGAGATGCGGCGACTCACCCACAAAAATTTAGGAGAGACAAAATTTAGGAGAGACTACCTGGTCGCTCCGCCCAGAGAGGCGACTACCTGGCCGGGCTGCTCCACCGACAGTAGAGAGAGATGCGGCGACTCACCCACAAAAATTTAGGAGAGACAAAATTTAGGAGAGACTACCTGGTCGGGCTGCTCCCACCCAGAGAGATTTTTGTGCGATAATTTTTGCTGACGCGTGTCTGACTGGGGGTGCGACACATTATACGAAGCATGACCTAGGACAGTAGACGACGCATGATTAAACGAAGCATGACCTAGCTATACGACACATTATACGAAAGGTGACAGCGAGAGGGAGAGGGTGTACCTCGTCGGAGCACAGCCGTATTCTGTGTGCTTGCTGCACCGTGTTGCCTGTGTTGGTGCACCTGTGCCAACACAGGAGGATCTGATGGGAAGGGATGGAGAGGTGCTTAGTCGGCCGTTGTCAAAGATACCCAGAGAGAGACTACCTGGTCGGGCTGCTCCGCCCAGAGAGGCGACTACCTGGCCGGGCTGCTCCACCGACAGTAGAGAGAGATGCGGCGACTCACCCACAACAATTAAGGAGAGACTACCTGGTCGCTCCGCCCAGAGAGGCGACTACTGCTCCACCGACAGTAGAGAGAGATGCGGCGACTCACCCACAAAAATTTAGGAGAGACAAAATTTAGGAGAGACTACCTGGTCGCTCCGCCCAGAGAGGCGACTACCTGGCCGGGCTGCTCCACCGACAGTAGAGAGAGATGCGGCGACTCACCCACAAAAATTTAGGAGAGACAAAATTTAGGAGAGACTACCTGGTCGCTCCGCCCAGAGAGGCGACTACCAGGCCGGACTGCTCCACCGACAGTAGAGAGAGATGCGGCGACTCACCCACAAAAATTTAGGAGAGACTACCTGGTCGCTCCGCCCAGAGAGGCGACTACCTCGCCGGGCTGTCCACCGACAGTAGAGAGAGATGCGGCGACTCACCCACAAAAATTAGGAGAGACAAAATTTTGGAGAGACTACCTGGTCTGGCTGCTCCGCACAGAGAGGCGACTACCTTGCCAGCTGCTCCACCGACAGTAGAGAGAGATGCGGCGACTCACCCACAAAAATTTAGGAGAGACTACCTGGTCGCTCTGCCCAGAGAGGCGACTACCTGGCCGGGCTGCTCCACCGACAGTAGAGAGAGATGCGGCGACTCACCCACAAAAATTTAGGAGAGACAAAATTTAGGAGAGACTACCTGGTCGCTCCGCCCAGAGAGGCGACTACCTGGCCGGGCTGCTCCACCGACAGTAGAGAGAGATGCGGCGACTCACCCACAAAAATTTAGGAGACAAAATTTAGGAGAGACTACCTGGTCGCTCCGCCCAGAGAGGCGACTACCTGGCCGGGCTGCTCCACCGACAGTAGAGAGAGATGCGGCGACTCACCCACAAAAATTTAGGAGAGACAAAATTTAGGAGAGACTACCTGGTCGCTCCGCCCAGAGAGGCGACTACCTGGCCGGGCTGCTCCACCGACAGTAGAGAGAGATGCAGCGACTCACCCACAAAATTTTAGGCGAGACAAATTTAGGAGAGACTACCTGGTCGCTCCCACCCAGAGAGATTTTGGTGGGATTATTTTTGGTGAGGCGTGTCTAACTGGGGGTGCGACACATTATACGAAGCATGACCTAGGACAGTAGACGACGCATGATTAAACGAAGCATGACCTAGCTATACGACACATTATACGAAAAGTGACAGCGAGAGGGAGAGGGTGTACCTCGTCGGAGCACAGCCGTATTCTGTGTGCTTGCTGCACCGTGTTGCCTGTGTTGGTGCACCTGTGCCAACACAGGAGGATCTGATGGGAAGGGATGGAGAGGTGCTTAGTCGGCTGTTGTCAAAGATACCCAGAGAGAGACTACCTGGTCGGGCTGCTCCGCCCAGAGAGGCGACTACCTGGCCGGGCTGCTCCACCGACAGTAGAGAGAGATGCGGCGACTCACCCACAAAAATTTAGGAGAGACAAAATTTAGGAGAGACTACCTGGTCGTTCCGCCCAGAGAGGCGACTACCTGGCCGGGCTGCTCCACCGACAGTAGAGAGAGATGCGGCGACTCACCCACAAAAATTTAGGAGAGACAAAATTTAGGAGAGACTACCTGGTCGGGCTGCTCCCACCCAGAGAGATTTTGGTGGGATTATTTTTGGTGAGGCGTGTCTGACTGGGGGTGCGACACATTATACGAAGCATGACCTAGGACAGTAGACGACGCATGATTAAACGAAGCATGACCTAGCTATACGACACATTATACGAAAGGTGACAGCGAGAGGGAGAGGGTGTACCTCGTCGGAGCACAGCCGTATTCTGTGTGCTTGCTGCACCGTGTTGCCTGTGTTGGTGCACCTGTGCCAACACAGGAGGATCTGATGGGAAGGGATGGAGAGGTGCTTAGTCGGCCGTTGTCAAAGATACCCAGAGAGAGACTACCTGGTCGGGCTGCTCCGCCCAGAGAGGCGACTACCTGGCCGGGCTGCTCCACCGACAGTAGAGAGAGATGCGGCGACTCACCCACAACAATTAAGGAGAGACTACCTGGTCGCTCCGCCCAGAGAGGCGACTACCTGGCCGGGCTGCTCCACCGACAGTAGAGAGAGATGCGGCGACTCACCCACAAAAATTTAGGAGAGACAAAATTTAGGAGAGACTACCTGGTCGCTCCGCCCAGAGAGGCGACTACCTGGCCGGGCTGCTCCACCGACAGTAGAGAGAGATGCGGCGACTCACCCACAAAAATTTAGGAGAGACAAAATTTAGGAGAGACTACCTGATCGCTCCGCCCAGAGAGGCGACTACCAGGCCGGACTGCTCCACCGACAGTAGAGAGAGATGCGGCGACTCACCCACAAAAATTTAGGAGAGACTACCTGGTCGCTCCGCCCAGAGAGGCGACTACCTCGCCGGGCTGTCCACCGACAGTAGAGAGAGATGCGGCGACTCACCCACAAAAATTTAGGAGAGACAAAATTTAGGAGAGACTACCTGGTCGCTCCGCCCAGAGAGGCGACTACCAGGCCGGACTGCTCCACCGACAGTAGAGAGAGATGCGGCGACTCACCCACAAAAATTTAGGAGAGACTACCTGGTCGCTCTGCCCAGAGAGGCGACTACCTGGCCGGGTTGTCCACCGACAGTAGAGAGAGATTCGGCGACTCACCCACAAAAATTTAGGAGAGACTACCTGGTCGCTCCTTCCAGAGAGGCGACTACCTGGCCGGGCTGCTCCACCGACAGTAGAGAGATGCGGCGACCCGCCTACAAAGATTTAGGAGACACTACCTGGTCGCTCCGCTCAGAGAGGCGACTACCTGACCGGGCTGCTCCACCGACAGTAGAGAGAGATGCAGCGACTCACCCACAAAAATTTAGGAGAGACAAAATTTAGGAGAGACTACCTGGTCGCTCCGCCCAGAGAGGCGACTACCTGGCCGGGTTACTCCACCGACAGTAGAGAGAGATGCAGCGACTCACCCACAAAAATTTAGGAGAGACAAAATTTAGGAGAGACTACCTGGTGTGGCTGCTCCCACCCAGAGAGATTTTGGTGGGATTATTTTTGGTGAGGCGTGTCTAACTGGGGGTGCGACACATTATACGAAGCATGACCTAGGACAGTAGACGACGCATGATTAAACGAAGCATGACCTAGCTATACGACACATTATACGAAAAGTGACAGCGAGAGGGAGAGGGTGTACCTCGTCGGAGCACAGCCGTATTCTGTGTGCTTGCTGCACCGTGTTGCCTGTGTTGGTGCACCTGTGCCAACACAGGAGGATCTGATGGGAAGGGATGGAGAGGTGCTTAGTCGGCTGTTGTCAAAGATACCCAGAGAGAGATTACCTGGTCGGGCTGCTCCGCCCAGAGAGGCGACTACCTGGCCGGGCTGCTCCACCGACAGCATAGAGAGATGCGGCGACTCACCCACAAACATTTAGGAGAGACAAAATTTAGGAGAGACTACCTGGTCGTTCCGCCCAGAGAGGCGACTACCTGGCCGGGCTGCTCCACCGACAGTAGAGAGAGATGCGGCGACTCACCCACAAAAATTTAGGAGAGACAAAATTTAGGAGAGACTACCTGGTCGGGCTGCTCCCACCCAGAGAGATTTTGGTGGGATAATTTTTGGTGAGGCATGTCTGACTGGGGGTGCGACACATTATACGAAGCATGACCTAGGACAGTAGACGACGCATGATTAAACGAAGCATGACCTAGCTATACGACACATTATACGAAAAGTGACAGCGAGAGGGAGAGGGTGTACCTCGTCGGAGCACAGCCGTATTCTGTGTGCTTGCTGCACCGTGTTGCCTGTGTTGGTGCACCTGTGCCAACACAGGAGGATCTGATGGGAAGGGATGGAGAGGTGCTTAGTCGGCCGTTGTCAAAGATACCCAGAGAGAGACTACCTGGTCGGGCTGCTCCGCCCAGAGAGGCGACTACCTGGCCGGGCTGCTCCACCGACAGTAGAGAGAGATGCGGCGACTCACCCACAACAATTAAGGAGAGGCTACCTGGTCGCTCCGCCCAGAGAGGCGACTACCTGGCCGGGCTGCTCCACCGACAGTAGAGAGAGATGCGGCGACTCACCCACAAAAATTTAGGAGAGTCAAAATTTAGGAGAGACTACCTGGTCGCTCCGCCCAGAGAGGCGACTACCTGGCCGGGCTGCTCCACCGACAGTAGAGAGAGATGCGGCGACTCACCCACAAAAATTTAGGAGAGACAAAATTTAGGAGAGACTACCTGGTCGCTCCGCCCAGAGAGGCGACTACCTGGCCGGGCTGCTCCACCGACAGTAGAGAGAGATGCGGCGACTCACCCACAAAAATTTAGGAGAGACTACCTGGTCGCTCCGCCCAGAGAGGCGACTACCTGGCCGGGCTGCTCCACCGACAGTAGAGAGAGATAAGGCGACTCACCCACAAAAATTTAGGAGAGACAAAATTTAGGAGAGACTACCTGGTCGCTCCGCCCAGAGAGGCGACTACCTGGCCGGGCTGCTCCACCGACAGTAGAGAGAGATGCAGCGACTCACCCACAAAAATTTAGGAGAGACAAAATTTAGGAGAGACTACCTGGTCGGGCTGCTCCCACCCAGAGAGATTTTTGTGGGGGGTCTGACTGGGGGTGCGACACATTATACGAAGCATGACCTAGGACAGTAGACGACGCATGATTAAACGAAGCATGACCTAGCTATACGACACATTATACGAAAAGTGACAGCGAGAGGGAGAGGGTGTACCTCGTCGGAGCACAGCCGTATTCTGTGTGCTTGCTGCACCGTGTTGCCTGTGTTGGTGCACCTGTGCCAACACAGGAGGATCTGATGGGAAGGGATGGAGAGGTGCTTAGTCGGCTGTTGTCAAAGATACCCAGAGAGAGATTACCTGGTCGGGCTGCTCCGCCCAGAGAGGCGACTACCTGGCCGGGCTGCTCCACCGACAGTAGAGAGATGCGGCGACTCACCCACAAACATTTAGGAGAGACAAAATTTAGGAGAGACTACCTGGTCGCTCCGCCCAGAGAGGCGACTACCTGGCCGGGCTGCTCCACCGACAGTAGAGAGATGCGGCGACTCACCCACAAAAATTTAGGAGAGACAAAATTTAGGAGAGACTACCTGGTCGGGCTGCTCCCACCCAGAGAGATTTTGGTGGAACTATTTTTGGTGAGGCGTCTGACTGGGGGTGCGACACATTATACGAAGCATGACCTAGGACAGTAGACGACGCATGATTAAACGAAGCATGACCTAGCTATACGACACATTATACGAAAAGTGACAGCGAGAGGGAGAGGGTGTACCTCGTCGGAGCACAGCCGTATTCTGTGTGCTTGCTGCACCGTGTTGCCTGTGTTGGTGCACCTGTGCCAACACAGGAGGATCTGATGGGAAGGGATGGAGAGGTGCTTAGTCGGCCGTTGTCAAAGATACCCAGAGAGAGACTACCTGGTCGGGCTGCTCCGCCCAGAGAGGCGACTACCTGGCCGGGCTGCTCCACCGACAGTAGAGAGAGATGCGGCGACTCACCCACAACAATTATGGAGAGGCTACCTGGTCGCTCCGCCCAGAGAGGCGACTACCTGGCCGGGCTGTTCCATCGACAGAAGAGAGAGATGCGGTGACTCACCCACAAAAATTTAGGAGAGTCAAAATTTAGGAGAGACTACCTGGTCGCTCCGCCCAGAGAGGCGACTACCTGGCCGGGCTGCTCCACCGACAGTAGAGAGAGATGCGGCGACTCACCCACAAAAATTTAGGAGAGACAAAATTTAGGAGAGACTACCTGGTCGCTCCGCCCAGAGAGGCGACTACCAGGCCGGACTGCTCCACCGACAGTAGAGAGAGATGCGGCGACTCACCCACAAAAATTTAGGAGAGACTACCTGGTCGCTCTGCCCAGAGAGGCGACTACCTGCCCGGGTTGTCCACCGACAGTAGAGAGAGATTCGGCGACTCACCCACAAAAATTTAGGAGAGACTACCTGGTCGCTCCTCCCAGAGAGGCGACTACCTGGCCGGGCTGCTCCACCGACAGTAGAGAGAGATGCGGCGACTCACCTACAAAAATTTAGGAGACACTACCTGGTCGCTCCGCCCAGAGAGGCGACTACTTGACCGGGCTGCTCCACCGACAGTAGAGAGAGATGCAGCGACTCACCCACAAAAATTTAGGAGAGACAAAATTTAGGAGAGACTACCTGGTCGCTCCGCCCAGAGAGGCGACTACCTGGCCGGGTTGCTCCACCGACAGTAGAGAGAGATGCAGCGACTCACCCACAAAAATTTAGGAGAGACAAAATTTAGGAGAGAGACTACCTGGTGTGGCTGCTCCCACCCAGAGAGATTTTGGTGGGATTATTTTTGGTGAGGCGTGTCTAACTGGGGGTGCGACACATTATACGAAGCATGACCTAGGACAGTAGACGACGCATGATTAAACGAAGCATGACCTAGCTATACGACACATTATACGAAAAGTGACAGCGAGAGGGAGAGGGTGTACCTCGTCGGAGCACAGCCGTATTCTGTGTGCTTGCTGCACCGTGTTGCCTGTGTTGGTGCACCTGTGCCAACACAGGAGGATCTGATGGGAAGGGATGGAGAGGTGCTTAGTCGGCTGTTGTCAAAGATACCCAGAGAGAGATTACCTGGTCGGGCTGCTCCGCCCAGAGAGGCGACTACCTGGCCGGGCTGCTCCACCGACAGCATAGAGAGATGCGGCGACTCACCCACAAACATTTAGGAGAGACAAAATTTAGGAGAGACTACCTGGTCGTTCCGCCCAGAGAGGCGACTACCTGGCCGGGCTGCTCCACCGACAGTAGAGAGAGATGCGGCGACTCACCCACAAAAATTTAGAAGAGACAAAATTTAGGAGAGACTACCTGGTCGGGCTGCTCCCACCCAGAGAGATTTTGGTGGGATTATTTTTGGTTAGGCATGTCTGACTGGGGGTGCGACACATTATACGAAGCATGACCTAGGACAGTAGACGACGCATGATTAAACGAAGCATGACCTAGCTATACGACACATTATACGAAAAGTGACAGCGAGAGGGAGAGGGTGTACCTCGTCGGAGCACAGCCGTATTCTGTGTGCTTGCTGCACCGTTTTGCCTGTGTTGGTGCACCTGTGCCAACACAGGAGGATCTGATGGGAAGGGATGGAGCGGTGCTTAGTCGGCCGTTGTCAAAGATACCCAGAGAGAGAGACTACCTGGTCGGGCTGCTCCGCCCAGAGAGGCGACTACCTGGCCGGGCTGCTCCACCGACAGTAGAGAGAGATGCGGCGACTCACCCACAAAAAGGACAAAATTTAGGAGAGAGACTACCTGGTCGCTGCGCCCACGAGAAGAGAGATGCTGATTCAAAGAGGAGAGCCTGGTCGGAGCCCAGAGAGGCGACTACCTGGGGCTGCTCCACCGACAGTAGAGAGAGAGAGCGACTCACCCACAATAATTTAGGAGAGACAAAATTTAGGAGAGACTACCTGGTCGCACCGCCCAGAGAGGCGACTACCTGGCCGGGCTGCTCCACCGACAGTAGAGAGAGATGCGGCGACTCACCCACAAAAATTTAGGAGAGACTACCTGGTCGCTCCGCCCAGAGAGGCGACTACCTGGCCGGGCTGCTCCACCGACAGTAGAGAGAGATGCGGCGACTCACCCACAAAAATTTAGGAGAGACAAAATTTAGGAGAGACTACCTGGTCGCTCCGCCCAGAGAGGCGACTACCTGGCCGGGCTGCTCCACCGACAGTAGAGAGAGATGCGGCGACTCACCCCCAAAAATTTAGGAGAGACAAAATTTAGGAGAGAGACTACCTGGTCGGCTGCTCCCACCCAGAGAGATTTTGGTGGGAATATTTTTGGTGAGGCGTCTGACTGGGGGTGCGACACATTATACGAAGCATGACCTAGGACAGTAGACGATGCATGATTAAACGAAGCATGACCTAGCTATACGACACATTATACGAAACGTGACAGCGAGAGGGAGAGGGTGTACCTCGTCGGAGCACAGCCGTATTCTGTGTGCTTGCTGCACCGTGTTGCCTGTGTTGGTGCACCTGTGCCAACACAGGAGGATCTGATGGGAAGGGATGGAGAGGTGCTTAGTCGGCCGTTGTCAAAGATACCCAGAGAGAGACTACCTGGTCGGGCTGCTCCGCCCAGAGAGGCGACTACCTGGCCGGGCTGCTCCACCGACAGTAGAGAGAGATGCGGCGACTCACCCACAAAAATTTAGGAGAGACAAAATTTGGAGAGACTACCTGGTCGCTCCGCCCAGAGAGGCGACTACCTGGCCGGGCTGCTCCACCGACAGTAGAGAGAGATGCGGCGACTCACCCACAAAAATTTAGGAGAGACAAAATTTAGGAGAGAGACTACCTGGTCGGGCTGCTCCCACCCAGAGAGATTTTGGTGGGATTATTTTTGGTGAGGCGTGTCTGACTGGGGGTGCGACACATTATACGAAGCATGACCTAGGAGAGTAGACGACGCATGATTAAACGAAGCATGACCTAGCTATACGACACATTATACGAAACGTGACAGCGAGAGGGAGAGGGTGTACCTCGTTGGAGCACAGCCGTATTCTGTGTGCTTGCTGCACCGTCTTGCCTGTGTTGGTGCACCTGTGCCAACACAGGAGGATCTGATGGGAAGGGATGGAGAGGTGCTTAGTCGGCCGTTGTCAAAGATACCCAGAGAGAGACTACCTGGTCGCTCCGCCCAGAGAGGCGACTACCTGGCCGGGCTGCTCCACCGACAGTAGAGAGAGATGCGGCGACTCACCCACAAAAATTTAGGAGAGACAAAATTTAGGAGAGACTACCTGGTCGGGCTGCTCCCACCCAGAGAGATTTTTGTGGGATTATTTTTGGTGAGGCGTCTGACTGGGGGTGCGACACATTATACGAAGCATGACCTAAGACAGTAGACGACGCATGATTAAACGAAGCATGACCTAGCTATACGACACATTATACGAAACGTGACAGCGAGAGGGAGAGGGTGTACCTTTGGGCACAGCTGTGATGTTGCTGTTGGGTTGCCTGTATTGTGCACTGTGTGGTGCACACAACTCTGTGAGTCGAGGAAGGGATGGATGTGCGTTTCCTCCCGTTGCCGAGAGAGAGAGACTACTCCTCTCCGCACCAGAGGAGTGAAGCTGCGAACATGGAGATGTCGGCGGCATACCGACCAAACAATTAGCCGTACAATGGCCAACTGCTTCAATAGACTACCTGCGGGGAGGGCTCCACCGACAGTAGAGAGAGCGGCGACTCACCCTTGATCTAAAATCGTAAATTTAGGACCTTTAACACGGAGGACTTTCGAGAGGCTTTCATCTCTGGCTCGCCATAGGCTGCTCCGACAACTCACCAAAAATAATTTGCTATACGACTGAGTTGGCGGTGAACCTTTTTTCTCGGGAGATTAATTTGTGTGTGTGAAAAATGGTGGTCAATTATTGTCCACGACATCTTTCATAGAGAGATGTTAAAACTAGGAAGGATAAATAAAAGCATGAACAATTCCACTCCATTATACGAAGCTTGACCTAGCTATACGACGAATGAGTACGAAGCACCACAGTACCAGTTACTCCCATTAATTTTAGGTCACTTCACTTGATCCTAGTTAAGAAAGTGGAGGATCTGATGGGAAGGGATGGAGAGGTGCTTAGTCTGCCGTTGCCAAAGATACCCAGAGAGAGACTACCTGGTCCGGCTGCTCCGCCCAGAGAGGCGACTACCTGGCCGGGATGCTCCACCGATTGTAGAGAGAGACTAACTGGCCGGGCTCCTGCGGCGACTCACCCACAAAAATTTAGGCGAGACAAAATTTAGGAGAGACTACCTGGTCGGGATGCTCCCACCAGAGAGATTTGGTGGGAATATTTTTGGTGAGGCGTCTGACTGGGGGTGCGAAACATTATACATAGCATGACCTAGGACAGTAGACGACGCATGATTAAACGAAGCATGACCTAGCTATTCGACACATTATACGAAACGTGACAGCTAGAGGGAGGTGTACCTCGTCGGAGCACAGCCGTATTCTGTGTGCTTGCTGCACCGTGTTGCCTGTGTTGGTGCACCTGTGCCAACACAGGCACACACGAGACCGTATTCGGCCGAGGGTTATGAAACGATCTTTCACCCACAAAAATTTAGGAGAGAAGAAATTGTAAAAACTAGGAAGGACTAATAATACAAAAATATGAAAAATTCCATTTTATTTTCCGATTTACATTATACGAAGCATGACCTAGCTATACGACGAATTATAAGTACGAAGCACCACAGTACCAGTTACTCCCATTACTTTTAGGGCACTTCACTTGATCCTAAAGTTAGGAAAGTGGAGGATCTGATGGGAGGGGATTGAGAGGTGCTTAGTCCGCTGTTGTCATAGATACCCAGAGAGAGACTACCTGGCCGGGTTGCTCCGGTCAGAGAGGCGACTACCTGGCAGGGCTGCTCCACCTACAGTAGAGAGAGACTAACTGGCCGGGCTCCTGCGGCGACTCACACACAAAAATTTAGGAGAGACTACCTGGTCGGGCTGCTCCCACCCAGAGAGATTTTTGTTGGATTATTTTTGGTGAGGCGTCTGACTGCGGGTTCGACACATTATACGAAGCATGACCAAGGACAGTAGACGACGCATTAAACGAAGCATGGCCTAGCTACTACCTGGCCGGGCTGCTCCACCTAGAGAGAGACTACCTGGTCGGGCTGCTGCGGCGTTGCCGCTGTGCGGGTCCCTGTCGTGATTTTCACACAAATCTTTAGGCGATCTTCTGCTGTCCAACGTGAGTTGGTGGAATTGGGATCGATCGGAAATACTTCGATCCGAGAGCTACGACCACCCCAGTCAGACGACTCACCAAAAATTAATTCTGCTATATGACTTGAGTTGGCGCGGAACCTTTTTTCTTCGGGAGGGTCTAAATTTGTGTGTGTGTGAACAATTTAAACAAAGCGAATTGTATTTGTCCACGACATCTTTCACCGAGAGAAGAAATTGTAAAAACTAGGAAGGACAAATAAAAGAAAAACATGAACAATTCCATTTTATTTTCCGATTTACATTATACGAAGCATGACCTAGTTACACAACGAATTATAAGTACGAAGTACCACCGTACCAGTTACTCACATTAATTTTAGGTCACTTCACTTGATCCTAAAGTTAAGAAAGTGGAGGATCTGATGGGAGGGGATGGAGAGGTGCTTAGTCGGCCTTTGTCAAAGATACCCAGAGAGAGACAACCTGGCCAGGCAGCTCTGCCCAGAGAGGCGACTACCTGGCCGGGCTGCTCCACCTACAGTAGAGAGAGACTAACTGGCCGGGCTCCTGCGGCGACACACCCACGAAAATTTAGGAGAGACAAAATTTAGGAGAGACTACCTGGTCGGGCTGCTCCAACCCAGAGAGATTTTTGTGGGATTATTTTTGGTGAGGCGTCTGACTGGGGGTGCGACACATTATACGAAGCATGACCTAGGACAGTAGACGACGCATTAAACGAAGCATGACATAGCGACTACCTGGCCGGGCTGCTCCACCTAGAGAGAGAATACCTGGTCGGGCTGCTGCGGCATCACCGCTGTGCGGGTCCCTGTCGTGATTTTCACACACATATCTTTAGGCGATCTTCTGCTGTCCAACGTGAGTTGGTGGAATTGGGATCGATCGGAAATACTTCGATCCGAGAGCTACGACCACCCCAGTCAGACGACTCACCAAAAATAAATTCTGCTATACGACTTGAGTTGGTGCTGAACCTTTTTTTCTTCGGGAGGGTCTAAATTTGTGTGTGTGAAAAATGTATATAAATCGAATGTCAATTATTTGTCCACGACATCTTTCACCGAGAGAAGAAATTGTAAAAACTAGGAAGGACAAATAAAAGAAAAACATGAACAATTCCATTTTATTTTCCGATTTACATTATACGAAGCATGACCTAGTTATACGACGAATTATAAGTACGAAGCACCACAGTACCAGTTACTCCCATCAATTTTAGGTCACTTCACTTGATCCTAAAGTTAAGAAAGTGGAGGATCTGATGGGAAGGAATAGAGAGGTGCTTAGTCGGCCATTGTCAAAGATACCCAGAGAGAGACTACCTGGTCGGGCTGCTTCGCCCAGAAAGGCGACTACCTGGCCGGGCTGCTCCACCTACAGTAGAGAGAGACTAACTGGCCGGGCTCCTGCGGCGGCTCGCCCACAAAAATTTAGGAGAGACAAAATTTAGGGGACACAATTTTTAGGAGAGACTACCTGGCCGGGTTGCTCCCACCCAGAGAGATTTTTGTGGGATTATTTTTGGTGAGGCGTCTGACTAGGGGTGTGACACATTATACGAAGCATGACCTAGGACAGTAGACGACGCATGATTAAACAAAGCATGACCTAGCTATATGACGCATTATACAAAACGTGACAGCTAGAGGGAGAGTGTGTACCTCGTCGGAGCACAGCCACCGCCGCCGTATTCTGTGTGCTTGCTGCACCGTGTTGCCTGTGTTGGTGCATTTAAAGCGTGACAAAATACTTCGATCCGAGAGCTTTTGGCCTGTCCGAAAAATGTGTCTATCATAGGTGAACATTTCAGGCCAATAGCAAAAAAAAAGTTTCCTAACAAGTGAGCATAGCAATTTTCGGAGTTTGGCAGGTCTTCTTTGGGACAGGTTGAATAAGAGCAAACTTCCAGTAAGAAGGAAAGACAGAGACAGAAGAGTTTGCGTATCCAGGGAGTCAGCATGGAAGAACAGCTTTTGAGTACAATAGGAGGAACACCATCTGGTTCGTATGCTTTCTTAGTATTGAGCTCAGAGAGTGCTAAGAGTAATATCCTTATAAGATATTATGATATTGAGCATAAGTAAGTGAGAGGGGGGTAAATAGGGAGAAGTAGCACCATAATCATTCAAGAAGGAGTTTTAAGTGAAAGTTTTAGAAAAGAGTTCAGATTTGTCAGAGGAAGATGTGACAGTGGTACCGTTAGGTGAAAAAGAGGAGGGACAGACGTGGAAGTGAAATTGATGGAGAGGTTACTGGCTAGATACCAGAAAACTTGGTAAGAGCTGAGTCATTTTAATTAACTCACTCTTTGTTGTTAGGCATTAGTATTCACAAGTGATATGTTTACATATCCATTTACAAAGTAAATTATGTTTTAAAAATGCCTGTAATTTTAATTTCCTTGTAATGCAACCCTGTTATTATTTGACAGGAGTGTAGACGGGTTCACGGTAGACAGACTAAAACCAGAAGACATACCTTTTATCACTGGACCTTGGTCTTGGAATTGGACAGAAACCGACGCTGACCTGGCCTCCCACATCCAGTATGTGCCATCCGCAGCTCTCCGATCATCCAGAACGGGAGAACTTGTAGCTTGGGCATACTTGTATAACAATGGTATGATTGGTAATATGCGTACTGTGCCTCACTTACGTGGCTATGGTTTGCAGTCTTTAATTGTGTCTCATCTCAAACAACAGTCTCAACAAGCTGAAATCTTCGCTTGGGCAGCAGTAGAAGTTACCAACGAGGCATCTACTGCCTTTTCAAAAAAATTTGGATCAGATTGTGGGCTAATAGAAGCTGCATTTATTTTGACAAAAGGCACTGACATTACAGATATAATAGCATCTTAGATTGATGATGCAGTTTATAACGCTGTGCACTCCCTTGATTAATAGGGCTAGGGCGTGCCCTTGTTAATGGGTCTTAACTGGATATTTGCCACAAATCACTAAACCGAGCAGTCAAAACTCTTAACATCTACCAATGGCACGGCCGGGGATCCAACTGCCGACCCATTCGATCAGCAGCCAGATGCACTACCGAGTATGCCATGGTCCTTGGCATATATATATATATATATATATATATATATATATATATATATATACTTTATATATATACGGTATATATATATACTATATATATATATATATATTTATATATATATATATATATATATATATATATATATATATATATATATATATATATATATCCGTATATACAGGGTGTCCCAGGAGGAAAGAGCATAACTTGGGAAATGATAAAACAAGGTATTCTAAGCCTAAGATGTTCTATAACAAAAAGTCCAAATTTCAACCGTTAAAAAGATATTGAAGGTTTTATGTAGTGTCCTCCCCGCATCACTGTAATGGACTCTTCCATGTCAGATAGTTTCCAACTGGTCCAAAGTGAGATAATATATCTATAATCATTTTGCAACTTACAGAATTATAATATCTTTACAATAACATGGTAAAATAATTGCAGTTCGATGGAGGTGTGGTAGGTACTAGGACAGCTAGGCCAACCTTATGGGGAAATACCATTTTCAACATGCAATATCTCTTTACTGGTTAATATTTGGAATATTTCTTATTGAAAATTTCCCAAAGTTATGCCCTTTCCTCCTGGGATACCCTGTATATATACCGGTATATAATTATATATATATATATATATATATGTATATATATATATATATATATATATATATATATATACATATATATATATATTGTATATATTTATATATATATATATATATATATATACATATATATATATATATATATATTGTATATATTCATATATATATATATATATATATATATATATATATTTATATATATATATATATACCGGTATATATATATTTATATATATTTTTTTCTATGTGATTGAGGGAGGCAAAAGGCAGAACTGCCTATAGCGAGTGCCTCCCCCATAGTTGAAAGAGTGACAGGGCCAAAATCAAAGGACATTCGAGCCAAAATGCCTGGACACACGGAGTTTGAAGCAATCTAAGTCATAGAAAGAGGGAAAGACTGTTTCTGGGAGAGAGTTCCAGAGCTCAGCTGTTGAGTAGAAGAAAGTTTGAGAGTAACGTTTCACTCTCGGGTTGGAGAGTTGCACAGAGTAGGGGTGGGATTGAGTTGCAAGACGGGTACCACGTGCCCTACGTAAAGGAGGTGGTATACACTGGGAAAGCTCTGAGGAACACTGATTATTATAGTAGCGATAGAATAGCGAGATAGATGCAACATTGCGGCGGAGAGAGAGAGATTGCAGTGAGTTGGTGAGTGGACGGGTTTAATGATACGAAAGGCCTTCCTTTCCACTTTGTCTAGGAGAGCGGTGTGAGAGGAACCTCCCCACACATGTGAACAATACTCAATACATGGATGCACTATGCCCCTGTACAGAGCAAGAAGCTGTTCAGGGGAAAAGAACCCCCTAAGGCGGTTGAGCACACCCAGCTTCTGGGAGGCTGCCTTAGCAAGACTGGTAATATGGTCCTTCCAACTGAGAGCAGAAGAAAAAGAGACACCAAGAATACTGAGAGAAGATGAAGGATTGATTTTTGTATTGATGAAGAATTGTCCGCTGGGAGTTCTTTACAGGTAGATAGATGGAGAAATTGGGTTTTGGAAGCATTAAAGGTAACAATAACTCTGCCCCAATTGGAGATAATATTTAGATCAGAATTTAAGAGTTCTATGGCTTCATTACGTTTGTCGTTCAGGGATTGCTGGCTGGAGCGTTCTGAAAGAGTAATGGGGTAGTGTAAGGTTAAGTCGTCTGCGTATGAATGGATGGGAATTGAGGTACAGTTGAGATCATTTATAAAAATTAGAAAGAGAATAAGAGATAGGACAGAGCCCTGAGGAACACCGGAGTTTATAGGGTGAGGAAGTGAACGATGGCCGTCCATAACCGCGGCTATGGAACGGCCGGAGAGGAAATTAGAGACAAAGGCACAGATGGAGGATAGAAACCGAAGGAGGGTAGTTTAGAAATTAAAGATTTGTGCCAGACTCTATCGAAGGCTTTCGATATGTCAAGTGCACTAGAAAAGTCTCACCGAAGTCCCGAAAGGAGGATGACCAAGAGTTAGTAAGATATGAAAGAAGATCACCAGTAGAGCGACCCCTAAGGAAGCCATACTGGCGATCTGAGAGCAGATTATGAGAAGAGAAATGCTTAAGAAATTTGGAAGCAAGAATAGTTTCAAAAACTTTAGAAAAACAAGAGATGAGAGCAATTGGACGATAGTTGGAGGGTTGAGAGCGGTCACCCTTCTTTGGGACAGGTTGAATGTGAGCAAACTTCCAGCATGAAGGGAAGACGTTAGAGGATAGACAGAGACGAAAGAGTTTGCCTAGGCAGGGAGTGAGCATGGAAGCACAGTTTTTGAGAACAACAGGAGGAACACCGTCCGGTCCGTACGCCTTATTAGGATTAAGCCCAGAGAGGGCTTATATATATATATATATATATATATATATATATATATATATATATATATATATAAATATATATATATATATACCGGTATGTATATATATATATATATATATATATATATATATATATATATATTTATAAATGTAATCTCACAATGAAGGGTGTTGGAAGATTTTATATTCATATTCTGATTTTGTTGGGTATTTGTTCAAGGTTGTAGGCCTACATATGTTATATACTATATATAGTCCCATTGTTATCTTTAACAAATATGTTTCTTATTTACATATTTACATGTTGCTACTATACATGCAGTATATCCACTCCGAGTCTATTCATATTTATAACAGTTAACATATATATAATCGTCAATGTATTCTCTATTGTATATCCCTGTTGCATAGGAGGAAAACCTGAGAATACTCGAACTCTATCTATGTGGTGTCAATAGACTGGAGGGTCATGTAACAGGGTCATTATTGAATTCTACTGCTCTTCGAAACACCACGAAAAACTCTGTTGCTTACTTTGAATATTCATTATTCACTTTTGAAGCATACTTTGTAGAGCTATTAAGAAGTTGTTAAATAAAACAAGATATCCCACTATATAAGTATTCAGTTTCCTTTTTAATTATTCTTATAAGGAGTAATACATACAGTATATCTAGAGTTTCCCTTATATACATCCTCTTGTCTCCAATAAAAGATGTTTTATTAAAAGGTAAAGATTCCTGGTGTAATAGTCCTTTTTTAATTATATAGAACTAATAATATATTAACTAAGTCCTGTTAATATTTATTAATGAACAATATAGATAAATTGCCTTGAGAGCTCGTCTCTACGCTACGCCACCTCTAAAGTCTTTAAATCTATAGGATCTTGTAATTATATGATATTGTTACTTAACGCCCTTAGAGTGAGAACGTTTGTAACATCTACTACCTGTCAAGCGGGCATATTTACCTTAAACGAGCTCCATTCCATGCTCTTTTCATGCATAAAGAAAACCTATAGCGTAATACAATTATATATCCGTGAAAGGGCAATAATAGAGCTTTCCAATGACACCTGCATCACCCTTGTACGACCACGGGTTATCCTGTAGCGATCGCGCAACAAGAGGTGAAAAACCCTAAAATAACGTAATTTCCACCGTTATTTCCTGGTCTCGCGAGGCCGTGGGTGTAGAATGTTGCAGTGGGGAGCTCAGTCGCGGCTCTGTGGTCGGGCCGAACCGTCAGATCCCCCCTATCATCCTCCCAATGCGTGGACTCTCTCTCAAGTCAATAATGTGCTCAAAATGCCACCCGTCATATGACGGGTACCGCCAGATAGTCCATTGCTCTCTAGCCCGTCATATGACGGGTACCGATAGACAGGGGTTAACAAGCGGCGTAAATCAAGGGTTGTGCTGTACCTATTATCAGTGCATTACCACAAAGCCCACCGATACACCAAAAATACACTCTCACTGTTCCCTGATTAAATAGCATTGTATGAATATTCCCATATGCTAAAGGGGGGGGGGGGATACCTAGTGAGTTATTTGCTCAATAGGTGGCGCTCTGAGAGTGAGGGTCCGAGTCTAGTGGGTGAGACAGTGAAGCACGGAAGCGGGGCAGTTTCAGAGATGGGGCTGCTTCGAGCCGTGAGTAGAGCTCTAAGTGCTTCACTTGTCTCACTCCCTAGACTGAAACAAGACCTCACAGGCTTCACCATGTTGAGCGGTTGGACGTACAGGCTCTAGGCCTAGGCCCGAGAGGGAGTAATTGGGATATGTGAAAAAAAAAAAAAAAATATGTGGCTTCAGCTTTATCTCTGAACTGTTGATGCAGTAGTTCTTGTCAATATAATTGTTACTCCTTCTAATGATGTAGGTAAATTTCTATGAGGTATGCATATTATTTGTTTGTTTTATACATTTACAATGGCTTATATATTTATGTCACATCCCTCGCCACTGTGAAGCTTCGAGAGTTTCTGCTGTGCTCGACCCCTTTCGACTCTCTATAGCTCGTCACTGAGTTGTTTTGTTGTGCCAGCCAGGGTCGACTATGACGTCTCAGTTGAGTGCTTGAGTGCGTCAATTGATTCATTTTGTATATTATTTAATGTTCTTAATAATAGATGGCGCTGTACTTGCCAATCTTCTGTTTTCTAGTTACCTTTCTGTACGTGTATAAGGGGTTCAGGCTGTGACGGAGGGTGTTGTAATTCATCTTGAATTCATATGCAATCAGTATATACTCAACCAGCGTCTTGGATATATTGGTCCTAGAGATTTGTGTGGAGGTGTTATCCTGTATTGTGTGCTACTAAATACCGCTAGCTGTGCTGATAACCAGGGAGTAGTGTCTTGTCTGTCATAGCCTCATTCCTATTAATACGTGTGTCATTAGTTTACATTAGTATGTAAGGTTCTTTTCTTTTTTCCTTTTTATTTTATTTTTTTTCATAGAGATAAATTCTTATAATTTATATATTAATATTCGTATAAATATATTATTTTCCTTTTTAATCTAATTACTTGCAATTCTTTATATAATATAGACACCTTTCTTTTATAATTAATTATATATACCGTATATATATATTAAAATTATCTTGTTTTTTCTTAACCATTATATGATGTGCATTAGTTTGGTACAAAGGGGTTAGTGGTGTGGTCAAGTTTATAAGATCAAAGTGGCTTATGATATAATAACTTACATAAATAAACTGCTATAATTATGCTATAACTACCATCTCTAAAATAGACTACTGAGTCTTGGCATAAGTCTGTTAAACAGACTATTACTCTCCTCATTTAATTCACTGCTAATCTATTCAGTCTAGTGTGACAATTTTGGAGTTACCATACCCGTAGTGCTTACCAGGCCTAATTAAAACTCTTCATAACTTCCGGGTTGTAACAAATGGGGGGCCTGTCCGGGATTTTTTTTTTGTTTTTTGCCATTTTACTTGACTGCCATTGCTGACTTTCGTTACCTTACTGATCATATATTTGTAATTTAATTGATATTTCATACCACGTCGTAAAGGAATCTTGACTATTAGATCTCTTGTTTTCTTGCTTATGTTGTTTAAATATTCATTCTTATCTATAATTTGGTTTGTACAACAAGGTAAGATTACAAAAGTAGCTCTCACAATTACAGGGAACATTGATACATAATACTAGGATGTGTTCAGGCGCTCATCTCATTCCTCATACTCCTTCATACTTGTATCACCTTTGGCAGACGGTACCAAGTATATCCTAGAGTATCTCGTGATAGATTACAAATCATCACTGGTCATCCCCTGAGTCACCCTTAAATAATGTATTTCAGAGGAGGACTGACCTCATCATATGTCAACCATAGAACAATATAACTAAGTTAGACCATACACGATTACTATAATTCCTAATCTTAGTAGTATTGATGAGCCTGTCCATACTTAGTGTACTCAAACTAGTATGAACCGTCTCGATGTTACGTAATCTGGGTTGATGTAGCGTTACGTATCATTCCGTAGTCTTAAGTTGAACGCTTCCATAACCTTGGTCGAACGTTCCATGATTGGGTAGAATATATTATTCTATAGTAGTATATGGGAAAGTATTGTAGGATTATAATTCTCATATATATATATATATATTTGTATTATTTAAGATTGTTTATAAGTATCTCATTGTAAAGAAGATGGGATACATTTTCCATATGTTATGCGCGTGCGCGGTATGTCACGACAGAGACGAACATAACGCGCTCGCCACTCTCCAACCAACCTCCGTCCCAGCTACACACGCTAAGTGTGGGGGATAATATGGCCAAAGGTTATCTCTTACCACACCAATCGAAATCTAAAATTACTCAACATAAATAAAAATAAAGTCTGAGATTGCCTACCTTATGGTATGAACTATGGTAGCCTATCTCTCAGGATGCCCTAACTAAACCTTGTATAAATGGCCATATATATCAATGACTTAGCTATAACTAGGGTCCTGGTTTATTTCGGAGGATTCCGGCTTCGGTAGATGAGGGTTATAGGTCAGGACTCCGGGCCGGGCGTGGAAATTGTGGTGGAGGAGATCACGGGACACGTCTCTACCGTTCAGATGTTTACTAGCGTCTGATCGGAACTTCAATTTCCGACTCTTAAATAGACTATATATTAATTCGTTACCAAGGGTTCATTCCCTCTTCACGAAATCATATAAATAATTATCAGCATTTAAATTATATAATTATAAAGGTGAACATCGTTTCACAACGATTTAGTGAACATAATATCAAGATATTAACGACCCTAAAGCAAACGGTGGATCGCGTATGCGGTCGTCGCGGGAATATTTAAACTGATCCTCTTTACAGTTCTTCTAAACTTATTTCTACAAGGTTTTATAACTAAATTAACTTGATCAAGGTAATCTTATACAGTACTAAATTACCTAACATTAATTAATCTCTACAATATATACAATCACCGGGTTCTGGTAGGAAATTGTTCACTCTAGTGAGGTTACCCTATCGGAAGGTTGTTGCCAACATTCCCCAGATACCGGTGTAGTCAATTTATTTCTCACAGATTGGGGCCCGGCGAAGTATGATGTGTCGCATCATGTTATATCACCTGCGGCTGTCCCATTGTCACTAATCAAACGTCTGGGACAACTTCGCCGAGCGGTAAATCTTCTAAATAAATGTATAAAGGTTTCCGAGCTCATGTCTTCCGCTATTTCCAAATGGATAGCCCGAGTGCTGGTACAGGTGAATAGACATATGTAAACCTTCTTGGGTGGACCATCATCTCCTGTGAGAGTGATGGCACCAGTATAATCTATACCTGTTACCTCAAACGGTGTCCTTTGGTGAATGCGGTCTGGCGGAAGAGCTGGTGGTCCAGGGTAAGGAATAGCGATAGCTGTATACCTCTTGCAAATAATGGAATTCTTGATACAGCGTTTAACAGCTTGTTGTCCCTGGGGTATCCAATATGTTTGTCGCATATAGGCTAGAGTGTCTGCTACCCCACCGTGTTTAGTGGTTTCATGCGCTTTTAAAACCATCAATTTGGTGAGGTCGCAATCCTTGGGCAATAGGATCGGATGCAGAGTTTTGAGGGGTAGATCAGCTGTACCAATACGACCTCGACAACATATTAATTCTTGATTGTCTAGATACAGCCCAAGGTCCTTCATTCTTTTGGTTGGCTTGGGATTGGGTTTACGTAGCTGTGTTAATTCCTCATCATACTTTTCAGCTTGTATCCTTCTGATCCAGTAGGTAAGTGGGTCTAATTCATCCATCTTTACCTTCTTGCTCAGGAACTTAAACACAAATTTAGTTACAGTTAATAGTTTGTCCAAATTGGAGAACTTGGTGATGTCAATCACTGAAGGCTCTGGGATAATTATTGGGTCCATATGAACTTTATCATCATTAACCTTCTGGTATGATTTTTGTTCTGGCCAATCACTCTGACGTAGCCAAACCGGACCCTGAAACCACAGAGTTTCGTTAATCAGTTTCTTGACACCAACACCTCGGCTCACCAAGTCAGCCGGATTATCCTTGGACTTAACATGCATGAATGTATAGTTCATTTGCAGTTCCTTTATTTTGTGTACTCTGTTACGCACATAAACTATGTGACTATCATCCTTAGCTATCCAGTGCAAACATATCTCACTATCTGTCCATATATATGTCTCACCTAAAAAGGGAAACATACCATTCAAATAAGTAGCTAACCTAGTTCCCAATTCAACAGCGGTCAGCTCCAACTGTGGAAGGGTACGTTGTTTTAATGGCGCTACTCTGGATTTGGACATAATCATAGTAGATCGGACTTCAGTGACACAATAAGCTACTGCACCATACGCCTTAGATGAGGCATCACAAAATATGTGCAATTGAGCACACTCATTATCAGAGGTAGGATCACATCTTCTAGGAAACTTGACTGAGGATATCTTCTCATATTCCACCTGCAATTTGTTCCACTCTTCTGTATATTTTTCAGGTAATGGAGTATCCCAACTCAGTGCTTCTCTCCAGGCCTCCTGAACTAAAATCTTCCCTTTAATTGATATGGGACTAAATATGCCCAATGGGTCGAACATCATAGAGACCTGACTTAAGAGTACGTTTTGTGAGTTTTACATCGGGAAACTTGAGGGGCTTTAGAGACATCTCATCAGTAGTTGTTTTCCACAGTAATCCGAGTATTGGTTGATATTCTGGTATTTGATAGTCAGGATAGTCTCTTCTTATCTGGTCCAAAAGAATATGAGAGTTTGAATTCCAACTTTGTAGTGGCATATTGGCTTTATTACATTCTTGCCTTGCCAAATTGTAGATTTCAAACACCTCTTCTCCACTGTCGGCAACGCCCTGAAGATTATCCATGTAAAACAGTTGACCCATTTCCGGTTTCTCTGTCTTCTGGAAATGATATCTCAAAGTGCTGCACAACAAGAAAGGACTAGAGCAGGAACCAAACAACACTGACCGAAATCGGTATTCTTTTATCTGCCCACCAGGCTGAAAAGGATCTTCAGGCCAAAGGAACTTTGTGAATTTGCGGTCCTGCTCCTTTAAACCTATTCTCAAAAAGGCTTTGGAGATATCTGCCACAAACCCAAATCTCTTCGTCCTGAATTTTAATAGTACATCACCCAGTATTTCAGTCAGATTTGGTCCTACATAGAGACAATCGTTTAGACTTGCTTCATTCTTCGCTGCTCGAGAACTGCAGTTAAATACCACTCTGATGGGGGTAGTACTGGAGTCCTTACTTACAGCATGATGAGGAAGGTAATGACCCTCTTTATGGTTTATTTCACCTGGGACCTCCTCAATAAAGTCATTTTCCAACTGCTCTTGAATTATTTTATGATAAATGTCCAGTCGTTCAGGATGTTGACGCAATCTCTCCACCATTTTATTTAATTGACATCTTGAACTCTGGTAGTTAGTTGGTAATTCAGGGGCATTTATCATCCATGGAAGTCCCACCCAGTACTGGCCATCCTTATACTCAACTGTGTCTAGGTAGTGGTTATATGTTAAGATGTCTTCAGGGGTGGGAAGATCTGCTTCTATTCCCACAGTGTCCAGTTCCCAAAGTTTGTGAACAGGTTCTTGTTGCTCTTCTAGAATGTCTCCTAGTTGTGATGGTATTAATTCTGCACCAATTCTAGCCACCACCAGAGATTGTGCCGGAGTCACAAAGACTGGATCCATCCGGTTGTCTGATTCACTTGGGCCACATGTGGGTAGAGATCCCATGATTATATATCCACCTGATGAAGAAATTAACTGGATACCGTGTTTCCGAGTCATTTTTCGCAAGAAGCGACCACAATAGTCGGAGCCGATGATCAGTTGAATTGGACCTACTACGTCAGACTCTATAGTTCGGTCTGCTAGTTGAACACCCTTCTTTGTTAAGAAGTTAGATGCTTCCTTTAAACCCTTATTTACCACAGAAGTGTTCATGTCTTCCTTAACCACCACAGTCACCTTACATTTATATTTGCCCAATTTAATCAGGGGTTTAACCACGTCAAATGTTTGTGTTTCCTTATTTGACAAAAATCCAGTTATTGCCATGTTCACTCTTCCTACTGTTGGCAAATTCATGGCTCTGACAACATTTCCGGCAATGAAGGTCTTTTGCGCTCCAGTATCAAAGAGTGCTTTGACTGGCATAACCTCTTTTCCTCTGATCAGTTGAATCTCGGCTGTAGGAGTAGCTGCCGGTGTATGCATTGGGTTCCCAGTGGTCAGGGTCATATTTACACTTGTCGGTTTGGGTTGTACTTCACTGATCTTGGGACACAACGCGGTATGATGTACACCAGTCTTGCACCGAAAACATAAATTTAATTTAGTGGCACATTCCTCAGTAGAATGTCTGGTGCTAAGGCAAACCAGACACTTACCTAGTTCGATGAGTCGTGGAAGTCTAGCCTTAAGATTGGGATAAGTCCTACAATACACTGAGGAATGTTGTTCTGAACATAACATACACACCTTCCGGTTTTCTTGGTTTATCCCTGGTGTGGGGTTAATATTTCTGGTTACTTCTTGGGTCACTGGAGAATTGAGACTGGAATTTTTTCTCTCCCAAACACCTTTTGTTTTAGATACTGTATTAGTTTGATTATTCTGCTGGACGGATGTCACATAGGTACCAACCTCTTCCTTCTTGAACGGTTTTTCTTTTTCCTGTCCCTGTTGTAGACACTTTTGTGTATTTAACCTTGTTGTCTCCTTCCTTGATACCGCTATCCTTCTTGGAAACCTGCATGTGTTTGCACAACTCTCTTAAACCCTCTTCTATCTCTTGATACGTGAAGTAGTTCTTCTTATACCTGTGGTACAATTCATCACAGGTTTTCTGAGAGAGCTTTTGTTGTACAATATGGTTCAAGAGCCAAGAAGCTGAATCAAGATCTTTCTGGGTACTAAGTGATTTCAAAACACAATTCAAGCTGATCCGGAATGACTGAAGATCCTGGTACGTATGCTTTGGTCCTGATAACTCCAGCAATTTGTAAACTAGGCGCTGTAGAGTCGACTCCGTATCCTCAAAATTCTCCTTGAGTACGTCTAGAGCTGCTGTATAATTGGCATCTGTTATGGGAAGTTCCTTGATAAAGTCCAATGCAAAACCCCTAAGTTGACCCAACAAGTATGAACATTTATTTGCTGCAGAAATATCTAACTTGTCATGAACTAAACCTTTAAATTTGTCCCAAAAGGTATTCCAATCAGATTGCCCATCAAATTCAGGTAAGGTTATAGGTGGCAACTTAAAGCTTTGTTGTCCCGGAGCCGCTGTACCATTACTGGTACCATTACTCCCTGTTTCGGTAAATGTCTCTGTCGCCAAGGATTCGAACCCAGCTAGTTGATCCAAATAATTTTCACGGGCATTTGCATAGGCTTGCTGTAATTCCTCAAACCTTTCAGATTGTTCTTGTTTAACACCTTATGAGCGGCCTATGCGGTTTATTTATATGTACCGCCCAGCGGGGTGTTTTTAGCCAAAATAGGGCTGTTTACGTGATAATTTTCATGCCTAAATAAGACCCAGAACGTAAAACAAGTACCTATCCCTGAAAGGGCATAAACAGAGCTTTCGAATGACACCATAACGATCCTTTTATGATGGCTAGTTTTCTTGCAATAACCGTGCAACGCGAGTGCAAAAAGCATGTAATTAGGCACTTTCCCCATACAATTCCTTATATAGCGAGTGAGAGAGGTAGGAGGGAGGTGAGATTCGTGTCTGTAGGTTCGCCGCGGTGGTCTGGAGCAGTCATACGCTCGCTAGTCTCCTGCCACCACTTGTCTCTCTCTCTCAGCAACATTACGTGCTGAAATTGCCACTCGACCTATGTCGAGCGCCGCCACATAGTCCAGCTTTATTAAATACGACTTATGTGGTGAGCCGCTTTTTAAGGGTTAATGCAAAAGTCCTCCAATTTATTGCAAGACTCTTCATAATTAGCCCACCGGGTTTTAAGATCTTGGATTTGAGATTTTAACAGCTCCCTTGGACAGGGGTCGCGTCTTTTTACCTCCTGGCAATTATTTAATGCTCTAGTTACCCAGCCTAATTTCCCCACCATAGATTTTCTCAAGAGTGTATCAGTCATTTTGGAAAATGGGTAATTATTTTCTGGACTATTATTGTTTATACTGAAGACTAATTTTCAACAATCAAAATTATATTTAGATATAACCTAACACATACTCAATTTAGCTGTTAATCTTTAGCATTATATGCGTACCATTATTTGCTACAAATTCAGATGAATAATTAGTTGAAAACATTAAGTCCACAATATAATTTACCTAATACGTGGGAACGCACGCTAGTAGGGGGAGGGAATATATTTATTATTGAATTAAATGTCATATATGCTCCGTCCCGAGCATTTAGCTGGTCTACTTGGTCTTTCAGACGCAGGTGACATTAAAGGACAGAAACATAAAAATGGCCTAAATTATCAAATAATAGGAGAATTTAGGTACAAGAATGAAGCTAAAGCTGTAAATATTTAGTTAATCAGTTTTCTTATCCCAGATGTTAGTGGGTAGCTGTGGTAGTAGCATTTTTCTAAATGGGGGGGGGGGAACACTTTTAATATTTATTAGATTTGGTATATGCTCCGTCCCGAGCATTTAGCTGGTCGACCTAGTCTGCAGACTCGGGTGACCTTAAAGACAGAGACATAAAACGGTCTAAATAAGACAAATATGGGGGAAATTTAGGGACTGCAACGAAGCTCAAGCTCTGAGTTTCACAAACGCCAGAGAACACGTCGTTGCAGACCCTCCTACCAGTCCTCTACCACAGGATTTAAACGCCATGCGATTTTATCTTATTATTAATTGAAATGCCACTCACCCAAGGCCATCGCCTCACAGTTAGGGACTTCATAACGGCGGGGGATCAATCTATGTCCCAAAAAACGACCTTAAACATTAGCCTGCCGCTGCAGCATAGCAGGGACCCTAACTGTTGAAAACTTTCCCTAACTCAACCCCTAGTCTACACACCGATCGGAATCCTCACTCGGGGCACCAAAATGTGGGGGATAATATGGCCAAAGGTTATCTCTTACCACACCAATCGAAATCTAAAATTACTCAACATAAATAAAAATAAAGTCTGAGATCGCCTACCTTATGGTATGAACTATGGTAGCCTATCTCTCAGGATGCCCTAACTAAACATTGTATAAATGGCCATATATATCTATGACTTAGCTATAACTAGGGTCCTGGTTTAGTTCAGAGGATTCCGGCTTCGGTAGATGAGGGTTATAGGTCAGGACTCCTGGCCGGGCGTGGAAATTGTGGTGGAGGAGATCACGGGACACGTCTCTACCGTTCAGATGTTTACTAGCGTCTGATCGGAACTTCAATTTCCGACTCTTAAATAAACTATATATTAATTCGTTACCAAGGGTTCATTACCCTCTTCACGAAATCATATAAATAATTATCAGCATTTAAATTATATAATTATAAAGGTGAACATCGTTTCACAACGCTTTAGTGAACATAATATCAAGATATTAACGACCCTAAAGCAAACGGTGGATCGCGTATGCGGTCGCGGGAATATTTAAACTGATCCTCTTTACAGTTCTTCTAAACTTCTTTCTACAAGGTTTTATAACTAAATTAACTTGATCAAGGTAATCTTATACAGTACTAAATTACCTAACATTAATTAATCTCTACAATATATACAATCACTGGGTTCTGGTAGGAAATTGTTCACTCTAGTGAGGTTACCCTATCGGAAGGTTGTTGCCAACATTCCCCAGATACCGGTGTAGTCAATTTATTTCTCGCACTAAGCCTTCTTTCTACAGTTTCATAATCCGGTCTTTTCGCTTCACTTTCATCTCATATTCCATATTGTCATTACATCATCATCTTTGTTAGTTAGCACAATCTTAACGTAAATATCTATCCTATCCTAGCCTATTTTCCGCCATCCTCCAATCACCAGCTGAGTTCATCAAAGGGTAATTATATTTCTATATGGTTAATACTTATTCATTATCAAATATACAGACCACTTATCTAAATTAGCCATATAATTGGTCCTTCGACCTTTCACTAGTATGCTTCCCCCCCCCCTTTTTTTTTTGTGGTTGGTGGTGGCCTAGCCTACGTGGTTCGTTTTTTTTTTGTGCCATATTTCGTCTGTCCCTCATGGCCCAGGGCTTTTGGCGTCATGGTGCCGCGGGTGGTGGGGTAGGGGAAGATTATCCTGCGGTGGTTGATAGGCCTGCGTACCCAGGCCCGATTAGGAAGGTGGCAATTTTGGGCCACTCCTACGTCAGGGATTTGTACGTGGACCAAGCCGTCCACAGGCCTTTCTTTTCCGTGACTCCTCTGGCCGCCCCAGGTGCCTGCGTCAGCACCTTGAGATCAACAGAAGCCTGGGGTCAGTTTTTAGAGCTGAAGCCCGACTTTACCTTCTTGGTGATAGGAGGAAATGAGATAAGGAGCGGGGTCAGTCCGAGAGGGATTGCGGAGGGGATCGAGGTCCTAGCTGAGGAGGTGGTGCGGCTCTCGGGGGGGGGGGGGGGGGGGAAGTCCGGGAGATTGGGGTAGAGAAGCGGCAGGCTCCACGAGGGGGTCTCTACGGACGAGTTTAACCGCATTAGAAATGCGGTTAACCGATGGCTAGAGCGCCATATCCCATTCACCCGGGAGCGCTATCAGTCAATGAATACCTCTGAGGCTGACTTCAGTCCCGACGGGGTACACCTCACGCAACGAGGCATCAAAGCGTCTCTATTCGGAGATCCTGGCCACCTGTCGTCGGTGCTTTATGCAAGACGAATATGCCATGGTCGCCAGGTCACACGACGAGATGTTTGCCCACCATGACGTTAGAGTTGATCAAACAAAATCAGTATAGCCTAGATTAGTAATCCTTCAAATCGGTACAGTATATTAATTAAATTTTGATTGTAAAACCTTTAGGCCCAAATTATATAACAATTGATTGGCACTAAGAATAAAATCATCCATACTGTACTGTATAATAATTTCAAAAGTTAAGGTTATTCATTCTATATCAAATTTATACTGTCCAATAACTTCTTTATTTGATTCACATGTCATTCTAAATTCTTCTCTCGTCGTGTGCCCTGGAGGCGGGGTAATATGATAGCTGATAGGCTGAGTGTGTGTTAATCCAACT